>DWMZ01004229.1:0-11923 GCA_018249855.1 Eueides tales michaeli
ATCAATTGAAAATATTATGCATTCATTATTTTGGTTAATATGAAGGTCGCGGCTTCAATTCTGGAGGGGCACGAGGCAAGTGTATCGGAGCGTACAACTGTTACGGCCTTGGTATATGAAAAAAAAAAAGATTTTAGCCCTATTCTATATACTCTCGCTCTCGGCTTCACGCTGTTTCCCGCACTAGGTTCCCAAGTTCCTAGTGTTAAGACACTCCGTTCCACTTCCGTTCCCCACTTTCCGCCGAATTTGAGGCATTGCGTGTTGAGTGGCGGAATTAAACGCCGCGTTTTGCCTTGTTACCAGAGCAAAGAAATGATAATATTAAATATTTTAATTGAAAATATTAAATACTTCATTTCCTCGAGTGGGGATCGAACCCACAACCTGTCGGTTACAGTCACACGCTTGTGCCGCTGCGTCACGACATACATACCATTAAATTATTCTTATTGCTACTATATTTAAATAATTAAGGACACAAAAATTTTCTATATTTTTAAATGAAAAATTTCTTCTGAAACACTGTCTTTTCCTTTTGCGTATCACGCGTACCAGCGGGATTCAGCGTGAAGCTTCTTAAAAAAAAAAAACAATAAACAATGGTTACCATTAGTACTAAATAATCGTACTCAGTCGTAATCACGTGGGCATAGTGGGAAAGAGAGGGACCATTTTTGACTTAAGTGCGACAAGGGCAGGTGTAGCCTTGACCTCTCACTCCCTTCATCGAATATGGTTTTCAATTCTGTCATTCATTAATGTATGACTAACTTTATATAAATTATACTTTCTTTTTTTGGTTCACGCTGTATCGGGTTCCCCTGGGAACCTAGTTTTTAAAAGACTCCCTTTGCTTTTTTACATTCTCGTTAGCTATTTTCATTTACTCCAGTGGGTATCGAATCTGTAACCTGTCGCGTTAACGTAACACGCTTTTACTCATGCGCCACAACATGTCTCATAATGGCATTAAATATCTGCGGCGTTGAACTCCACTCAACACGCGCTGTCTAGAAAATTGTAAGTTGTGCTAAAACTAGGTTCCCTCAGGGCTTACGGGAACCTTAAGAATATATTATGTAACCATTTTACGTCATTTGATGTTCCTGAATTCGCATATTAAAAATAATTTGTCGGACATTAACATTTGGACAAATTAAGGTCAATATCCACTAATATTTACATGTAAATGGACTGTACTTTACTGTATAAATATATGCAGGCATTAGTATAGACATTGCGTGTTGAGTGGCGGAACTTAACGCCGCGCTTTGCCTTATTACCAGAGCGAAGTAATGTTAAAACGTTAAATATTAAAATAGAAAATTTTAAATATTTCATTTCCTCGACTGCGGATCGAACCCACAACCTGTCGGTTACAGTCACGCGCTTGTGCCGCTGCGTCACGACAGGCCTCAAGTTAATTATTATAACCAAATTATACAAGATCTATATAATTTAGTAGCCTATGTGATTTTCTGATATATATACTGTATTAATGTAAAGTTTCATCCAAATATGCTGAGTAGTTTTTACGTGAAAGTGTAACAAACATCCATTCTCACAGACGTTTAACATTAATAATATTGGTAGGATAGAATAATCGAGACAGTTGTGGCGTTATTATGTGCTCAATTCTATCCCTACTTGAGGAAATAAACATTTAATATTGAAATGAAATATTTAATATTTTAGATTTAAATGTTTAATGTTTAATTTCTTGGCTCTGGTACTAAAGCGCGGCGTTGAGCTCCGCCAATCAACATGTAATGCCTCAAATTCGGAGGTAAGTGGGGAACGGAAGTGGAACGGGGTGTCTCAACACCAGGTTCCAAAGTTCCCTCTGACTACCCTGGCATGTGCGGGATACAGCGCACTATAAAAATATGTGGGCCGCTAGTATTACAAATTTAAAGTAAGTAGAGAAAATTGTGGAAAACTTTCATCATTGATAAAGGTACGTGGCATTTAATTACAAAGCTGATTCCACATGAAATGTGTCATATGTCAAAGTAAGGTAACTCTGTTGTTCCCGAGATTTACGCTTACAATACTTGACACGTGTAATCCTGTACTTAAGGTGGGTATGTCATAAATATATTTTGTATGTACACATAAATAAAGGCTTTAAGTACAAAAGCTTAGTTAAGAGGCCTGTCGTGGCGCAGCGGCACAAGCGTATGGCTGTAACCGACAGGTTCTGGGTTTCGATCCCCAGTCGAGGAAATTAAATATTTAATATTTTCAGTTTAAATATTTAATGTTTCGGCGGAAAGTGGGAAATGGAAGTGGAACGGAGTGTCTTAACATTAGGTTCCCGGGTACCCTCTCCTGTCCCCTACCCTGCCTTATGCGGGTTACAGCGTGAAGCTGAAAAAAATGCTTAGTTAATCAAGAAACTATTTATTTTCAATCTCTATTTTATTTTAATTATTTAAAAATATATTGATTTCTTGGATGTTCTGATATAAATACCAACGTTGTCGTTCCCCATCCTTCTATGAACAAGCTTTAGATGTGAATCTGAATTTAAAAAAATAATCTTCTCCCGCATAGTAGGGTGGAAAAGGAAAGAACTAGAGTAGTGTTTAAACACTATTCTATAATTTCCACTAAAATTCAACATTAGAAGCCGTACTTTATCTTGTTATCGCAAAGAAATAACAATGATTAAATTATAATTAGTCCCCAAATTGGAAAAGAACCATTCTGATAAAGATAGATATACTGCGGCGTTTAGTTCCGCATAAATGCGAGATTGATCGTGAAACTATAAAAACACAATCTAGTATAGCTTCACAATATTTTTTCATTCCACAGATGTCCCTATAACATGGTCGCAGGCATCTCGCGCGGCTTCACTGCCGTGTATCATACCGGGGTTGCGGGTTCAAATCCGACGACCGCCACCCCTGATCGATGATGATGGGGCGAAGGCGAAGCTCTTCACATGGAGGAAGGGAAATGAGGAAGTTAGTTCGAAAAGGTATGTTTTTTTTAATTAAAAAAAATATTTTTATTTCCAAAATAATTTAGTTAATATATTCGTGGCGGAAAGTGGGGAACGAAAGTGGAACGGAGTGTCTCAACACTAGGTTCCCAAGTTCCCTCTGCCTACCCTGCCATGTGTAGGATACAGCGTGAAGCTAAAAAAAAATAATTTACATTAGATAAATAACTCAAATAAATATTAAACTTTATATATATGTTACAAGTTTTTTTTGTTAGAGTTTGTCAGTAAACGGGTTGTAGGGTCGACTCTCGTTCGGGGGAATTAATTATTTTCCTTCTCGATCTTTTAACAAGACAAAGCGCAGCATTAATTTCCGCTGCTCAACTGCAATTTCTTGTAGGGAAATGATTATGAATGTAAATATTAATTTCCCTCTGCCTCGCCTAGTTAAATAAGGCAGAGAGTGTGCATATAAAAAAAAGTTAACTATTATAGTCAAATCTGTATATAGCTAAGTTTAATTGGACCGTACTTACCACTCTCCGCCAAATTTTTGAGACATTGCGTGTCAAGTGACGGAACTCAACGCCGCTGCCTTGCCTTGATTAAAATATTAAGTATTTCATTTGCCCGAAGGCGGTTTGAACCCACAACCTGTCGCGTACAATTGCAAAATAAACAAAAAAAGACATAGTAAATTGTCAGTTAAAACAATATAAAACTGATCAATATTTTCTTAGCAGGTGTCCGAACATCTGGCGTTGCAATAATTAATTTTAGATTCATTGATTGGTTTCCGCTCTTGCCATTTAGTATGACGCAGCGGTCAAGTAATTGAATGTCCGGCTTCGCGATAGTTGCAGGTTCATATTTCATGGGAAATCTCTATTTAATATTTTTTTTATATAATTTTATAAGAGACTAAAGCGCGGTGTTGAGTTACGCCAGTCAAATCGCTATGCTTCAAATTTAAAGGAAAGTGAGTTACGAAACGGAGCAGCGGAACCTAACATTAGGTTCCCGAGTTCCTTCGGCTTGTTCCCATGTGCGGGATACAGCGTGAAGCTAAAAAAAGTTGATCAATTAGAAGAATTGCGATTGGGCCATAAAGCATATGATACAGTCTAATATTTTTTTAATAATATTTAATTTAAAATAATAAAAAATATTTAAATGTACAGAACAATATATATTTCTCAAATAGCAGGAATAGCAGAGTTTTCCCTTAACTTTAGGACATTGTGTTGCGTTGAGTAACGAAACTAAACTCCGCGCTTTATTTTCTTACATCATCTAAAAAATGAAAATATTTTTTCCCCACAACTGAGAATCGAACCCGTAACTGTTTTGCTTACAGTTCTGTCATTGAACTCATATGATATTTAATTTATAGGATATCTCAGAACGGCACATTGGAGGTGATACGTAAGAATAATGGAGGCAGCGAGGGCGTGTACCAATGTTCCATGCAGCATCACGGCCAAGTGTTGGGGTACCCAATTAATCTTAAATTTTCATGTAAGTAGAGGATTTTTTTATTAGCTTTTTTTATATATTTAGCTTAGCAGGGTAAGCAGAGGGAACCTAGGCACATAGTGTTAAGACACTAAGCTCTCATTAAACCATTCTGTTCCCCAATTTCTGCCGAATTTTGTAAGTATTGCGATAATAGTGGTACATCGCGTTGAGTTCCACTCACTCAACGCTTTCCCTCAAATTCGGCCGATAGTGGTGAATAGAACGGAGTGTCGTGACACTAAGTTCCCTAGTTCTAAGTGTAACTAACTAACAAAGCAAACACTTAAACCACCAAAACATCATTCAAAGCCTACAGAATCAAAACATGAATATTTAAACGTTTATATCCAAATGAGGCCATCTCATATTTTAATAGAGCACAGTATGACGTGAACGAAAACATCCCTTGATGTATTACCCCTACAGAAATCATGAATAATGTGGTACGTGGAGAGAATTGGTAAGAGAAAATGATGTTATAGCCCGTTTTAATATATAAAACCAGGATATATACCCTCGGGACAGAAGATCGTAGCAGGGTTGTGGAAGGGAACCTGGGAACCTGGAGTAAAAACACTCTGTTTCTATTAAGAAATTTCAGTTCCTTGTTCTGAACGTTCAATGTTGAGTGGTAGAACTTAATGTCGTACTTTGCTTCGTTATTAGGGAGGAAAAAAGAAGTATATGTATAGAGTGAGACTGTTCAACCGACAGGTTTTGGGTTCGATCCCCAGTTGAGGAAATGAAATATTTAATATTTTCAATTTAAATATTTAGTTTCACTTCTTCGCTCTGGTAGTAAGGCAAAGTGCGGCATTGGGTACCACCATACAACACGCAACGCCTCAAATTCGGCGGTAAGTGAGGAACGAAAGTGGAACGGAGTGTCTTAACACTAGGTTCCCGGGTTCCCTCTGCCAACCCTGCCTACAGCGTGAAGCTAAAAAAAAATAAACACTTCCCTTCCCTACCTTGCGAAGTGCGGGATACCGCATAAAACTGACAAAAAAAAGTAAGACACTTCCGTTCCCCATTTTTCATTTCAAAATTGAACCTGTCGCGTTAGGGTCCACACTTCTACCCCTATACCACGACAGGCCCTAAACAAACATTGTCATAAACACAATATTTAATTAAACCAGACTTCATATGTTGGCAACGTTTTGAAACCGCGTTAGTGTCTAATCAACATCACTTACTTATAATTCTTCCCTTGGAAGTAATTTGCTATATGACTCATACAAACATTCAAATATATTTATTTATTATATGAAAACAGAGTGGAAACTACAACATTATTTTGCTAATAAACAGTCTTAATGATATGTGGCGCAGTGGCACAAGCCTGTGACTGTAACCGATAGGTTCTGGGTTCGATCCCCACACGAGGAAATGAAATATGTAATATTTTCTATTTAAATATTTCTAAGCTCTGGTAACAAGGCAAATGCGGCGTTGAATTCCGCCACTCAACACGCAATTCCTCAAATTCGGCGAAAAGTGGGGAACGGTAGTGGAACGGAGTGTCTTAACACTAGGTTACCAAGTTCCCTCTGCCTACTCTGCCACGTGCGGGATACAGCGTGAAGCTGAGTATGACAAAACGGTAACAAAAATATGTAGAAACACAAGAATGGTATCAGAAGACAATTTACCAAATAACATTACGAATGGGACAGCGACCGAGGAATTCACAATTTATTGCTTATATAAGAACTTTAATTCTGTTGAGACATTACCTATAATGAGTTTAGTTTTAAGTAAATGAAGTTATCGTAACTTAATGTCACAGGATCTGATTAAACGCGATAAATGGGTATTCGATATCCACTCGAGTCAATAGTTTTTTTTTTTTTGGGTAGGCAGAGGGAACCGGGAACCTAGTGTTCCACCTCGGTTCCACTTCCGTTCCCCACTTTCCACCGAATTTGAGGCATTGCATGTTGAGTGGCGGAACTCAACGCCGCGCTTTGCCTTATTGCCAGAGCGAAGAAATGAAACATTAAATATTTAAATTGGAAATATTAAATATTTCATTTCCTCGAGTGTGGATCGAACCCAGCATCTGTTGGTTACAGTCACACGTTTGTGCCGCTGCGCCACGACGGGCCTCTCAATAGATTATATATTTTTATTTCGTCCATCTGGTAACGAGACATATCGCGGCGTTGTGTTCCGCAAAAACGCAATGTCTAGGGAAATGAAGGTGTGCCCATGGTCTTTATTTAATACTTGGTCTTTATTTATTACTTCATTGAATTGTTATATTTGTGAGAAAGCTTGTCACAAGGATAATTTTTATTTTCAATAGTTCTTACATCTTTACCGAAACAGGCATCATTTTGTGGTTTACGCAATTTTTAATTCAATTTTTTTACCTTTTTCAAAGTTTCCGCAAGTAGTCTGTAGTCTATAAAATATGTAGTATATATTTTATTAAATATATCGTATAAGTGAGCAATTGTGATAGCACGACAGGTTGTGGGTTCCATTCCCACTAGAGAAAATTAAGTAATAATTATTTATATATTTTCTCGTTCTGATGTCGAGGTTAAGCGAGGCGGCGTTAAACACCACACAACACGCAACGGCTCAATTCGGCGGTAGAAGAAGTGTCATAGTTGGAAGTGAGTGTCTTGACAATTGGTTTCCCTCTGCCTATGCCTATTATCCCTGCGTGATGTATCGTGAAGGCAAAAAAGTCCTACATTTATTTTAATTGGAGCAAATAAAGGCAAAAGATAATGTTTCCATGTTTTCCGGCGACCGGGTAATTTCCAATAGAAATCTGTGTCTACGTATAAATCAATCAATGTTACAAAATAACATTATTGTTGTTTTGGCACACAAATTGCTTATTTTTGCCCGCTTGTTTATTGTGGACTGGAGCAGAATTAATATGTATAGAATGAAGGGTATATATATATATATATATATATATATATATATATATATACAAAAAAATAACCTTTTCACACATGCCCTCCGGGGGGTCTTCATGCTTTTTACGTGAGTGAGTTACTCAGTTTCCCTTCATAAATATTTTTTGTGGCTATTTCATCTCTCCCAAACCATCTGAGCACGTTCTTCTTCATTCTCACTGTGACATCCACGCTAGTACCTACCATTCTGCGTATCTCCTCATTGGGTATGCGATCAGCTAAACTGACTCCGCATATCCTACGAAGAGATCACATCTCCACAGTATCGGTATCAATACATCTCAACAATACAGCTAAGGCACAATTAACTTGCTCTTGTCGTATCTCCCTCTCTACTAAACATACTTCCCAGATATACTACCTCGTTTACCTGTATTAATTGCTTAAAAAAAAATTAAGATAAACTCTCGGACTAAGGGTCCAGCCCATGGCTATCAATTAACTATAGGTCCTTATCAGTGTATTCATTTGCTGATAACTTGTTATCAGTAAATTATTACACTGATAAGGATCATTTTGGGAGGACTACACGAAAAATCTGATAGAGATAAGATATAGATGAAAACTTTACTTGTAATTAGACCTTTGTCTTGTAGAAAATGTTTATTGAACTTGTTTCTTGCAATTTCTGCCAAATCTTTGTTAGTTAGTTCTTAAGTTATATAGTTTCTTTATTTATATATTGTATTAATACTTTGTTTTTATATTTATTAGTATAGCACCTATAAGTTTCCTCTGCCCCTACTCTTTATAATAGGATAGGCAGAGAGTTCCTCTGTCCCCCACAGTATTGTCAGATCTGTTCAACAATGCTGGTACATTGTGTGTGGCTGTTAACCGTCTATAGTGGATTCGATTCTAATTCGGGGAAATGATTAGAAATTTATCGTCTATTCCCTCACTCTGGTAAGCGACAAGGTGTAATTAAACTCCGCCACTCGCAGTGTCTCTATAATTGGGCGATGCATGGAGAACAGAGTGCTTTAACACTACGTTCAACTGCCTCCTTGAGACATTCGAGAAAGAAACTCTAATAATTGTTATATACATAAAGTTATAGAGGCATGTCGCGACGTTGGGGCTCAAACGAGTGACTGTAAACGCGACAAGTTCTGGGTTCGATCCCCACTCGAGGAAATAAATATTTAATATTATCAAATAAAATATTTAATCTTTTCATTTATTCGATCTGATAACAAGGCAAAGCTCGGTGTTGAGTTACGCCATTAAACACCCAACGCCTCAAATGCAACCGGAAGTGTGGAACGGAGTGTCTTAATACTAGGTTCCCAAGTTCCCTCGTATGGAACGGAACGGAGTGTCTTAACACCGGGTTCCCAAGTTCCCTCTGCCTAGGAGAGCCGTGGGAGATATACAAAGTTTTATTCTCACTTCCAACAATGCCACTGAGCCATAGGCACCATTCCACAATACAACTGCAGCATATAATTTATTATGAAATATGAATACATTTGTATTTAACAGTCTGGTTAATTAAGGTTAATGAAACACTCGACCAAACGTTGCTCCGTTCAGATCCTTTTGAACTCACTATCTTTTATCATATCTATATTATAATTATGCACTTGGTTGAGTGTATTGAATTATATTATATAAACTTATTGAATACAACTATATGTTTATATATATAATAATTGGATAGAGAATAGTGATTGAACACTCCGTTTCTTTATGAAGTTTCTGTATTCTGCACGTGGTAGGGGTAGGCAAAAAGGAACTTGGGTACTTAGTGTTACATGACTGCTGAATTTGTAGCGTTGCACGTTGAGTGGTGGCACTGAACGTCAAGCTTTGCCATGTCATAAAAGCGAAGAAATGAAATTATTAAATATTTAATTTCCTCGAGTGGAGAGAGCCGCATGCTTCTGTTCCTGTACTAAGACAGGCCTCTAATATAAAAAAATAGACTATATTTAAAATTATATTTTATTTCAAGAATATTTTTAATTATGAAATTAAGGCAGGCAGACAGATCACACAGAGAGATCATGTTCCTAAGATACTCTATCTAATTTTCATTTTATCACTTTGGTATGAAAGATAAACGCGGTGTTGAGTTCCACCACCCAACACAGTAGAAAGTGAGGAAAAGTAAATGTCTTAATAGTAACGGAGTGTCTTATCACTGGGTTCCTAGTCCTCTGCCTATTTTGCTACTTGCCAGATACAGCGTGAAATTAAAAAAAAATCCATACTATATATGAAAATACAATTTTCCATACTACTATATACGAAAAAAAATTCCATACTACATTATCATTCCATACTATATACAAGAGTTAATTACAGTGCCAATTAAGAATATTCTCGTTAAATGATACATAATTGTCATTTTCACAAGAATTTAAGGTAAAATACTTCTAAGGCGTCCCCAATCAAGGTACGAACAAATGAAGTGGATACTTAGTCTGAATTGATTGAATAAATTTCTTTGATCGTTATATATTGAGCCTGCCCTGACACAGAGGCATAAGCGTGTGATACCTATTCGAGTGAATTATGTATTTCAAATTTAATTAATGCACATATTCAACCCGCGGCGTTGAGTTCCGCCACTAATACGTAACATCTCCGCAAATTGGGGGAAACGGTAGTATTAATGGGAACGAGCGAGCTTTGTTTTCGGGGTTCCTTCTGCTAACGCTGCCATGCCATGACTTACGTTATATATTAGAAATGCTGTATACAGAGAGCGGATTTCAATATCATACTTTGTATTGAACAGAGCTGATATGCTCATTTCCTCAAATAGAATAATTCCCTATGTGAAACGTCATGTTTACAGTCAATCACTATCAATATGTAGCGTACTACATCAGTAAAAGTTTTACACAAAATTAAACTATCCAAAAAACAGTATGTGTTCAAAACTACGACTGATCAGATCTGTTAATGCTGCGAAGCTTCTCGAAATTTTCTGTATTAAATTTCTTGCCTTAATGTAATTAATTTCTTGCCTGCTCCTTGCAGCAGAACTGCCTAGTTTTAAGACACTCTCTTCCGCTCTCCAGTTTCTGTCAAATTTGAGGAATTCTGAGTCAACAAACGTCTCCAATTTATACGGAAAGTATAAAGTAACAGTTTGGGAACATATTAATGTACTGTAGTTCCCCAAAAGTATATAGGTTCCTAAGTTTTTTTCCATAGCGTAAATAATTCTACTATTCTAGTCGCTAGTCTTCTAGTCTCTACTCTTTATTTCTTCTATTCTCTGGTCTTTACTTCTAGTGTCTAGTTTTTATTTATTTCGAGAAAATATACTCGTATAGTTATTTACTCTTGCGTGGGATGAATGGGATGATTGTGGTTCCCACATAGCAGGATAGGAAGAGGGAACCTGGGAACCTATGTTAAGACTAATAATTCGGCTTCTTAACATACAGCGTATCGAAATTTGGCCGGAAATGATGGCTAAGACTTAGTAAATATTAATCTCAACATAAATTCATATCGACAAAAAACAAGTATGCAAAAAAATATTGTTCATACAATCAATATCTTTTTAGGAAACGTTCTTATTATTATTTCACGAATCGTACTGAATTGGTTTCTAGAATATTGATGTTGCTGTTTTATAACTTCGATAGAATATTTAGTTTTCCTAGAATTTTCCAAAGACTTGGTATTTCTATATGAATTAAAGTAAGTTTTATACAATATGAATATAAATGTTACTTAATGTATATTTGAATAAAGTAGTAGAAATTACAGCTTTTTATGCTTGACGCTGGCTCTGGGTGGGCTGAGGGAACTTGGGAACCTAGTGTTAAGACACTCCGGATTAAAGAAGACACTAAGGCACTCAAAGTCACACACATGAGGTAGAGACGAGAAACAAATACAAATTCGTAACGTTTATCTCTCGCCTCCAAAAAGTAAATAATTTATTCATGGGTATACGTATATAATATATCCATGTATAATAGTATTAAACCATGTATTTCAAATTTGCTACTGCAGATTACTTGACGCTGGCTAAATAACAATATCTGGAGTTTAAATTCAAATTTCATCACGCTTATCAAAATGCGGAATTTAACACTATGAAATTTTAAAAAAACTGAACGGAGTGCCTTATCACTATTTTTTACTTGCGCTGTCATATACGAAAGTCGCTTACAGCAGAGAAAAAAGAAATATAATGATGTCTTTTTTAATATATACCCGCATTAAAACTTATATACAATCTCAGATTTAATTTCATCATCCTATATAAGTATAGACGCTTAAAAACCAGACTCCAGTACTACCATTACGTCTAGTATATTAAACTTAACCACTAACATACAAAGGAAATCTCTAAAAAAAAAAACACCAAAAATAACAACTTGAAAAGCGCACGAAATAATCACGGAGTGTAGAATGGTACAACTTACAATGAAAACTAGACAAAGCGCAAAGTAACAGCAAAAGGGACTGAAAAGACTATTGGAACGTTATTTCAAGCCTTTCTAATTTTTTTGCGTTTACTGTAACCGCGAAAATG
>DWMZ01004230.1:0-11920 GCA_018249855.1 Eueides tales michaeli
GTCAATGGCTGTACAGTTATAGTCTTGTTAGTAATGGATTTTTAAAAACAAAAAAGGCAATCACAGTATGTCACGAAAACGTGACGTTTCGAAAAAGAGTGACGAAATCACAAAATTCTAATAAAACGAGTTTAACATAATGCTTCTTCTGACGAGTTTCAACTCGTTAGCCGGAACTTATCAGGCATTTGTAAACCACGATTTTATTATAGAGCTGGGGTACCGTAAGCACTAAGTAGTACTTATTGAAATAAGTAGCAAAATTTAATGAATTCAAAATTTTCATTTAATATGCATACATAAGAAGGAAAAAATATTTATAACTCCTACTTAGTGCTTACGGTACCCCAGCTCTATAATAAAATCGTGGTTTACAAATGCCTGATAAGTTCCGGCTAACTATCATCATCGTCATCAGACCTCTCTAATCATCATCAGACATCTCTAATATTTTCTCTTTGCTTTAAATATAACAAGCCCGGCATTAAATACATCGTTTAACGTTAGGTAATAATATATATTCTTTATTGCGTAAATTAATACATTATAAAAAAAAATACAATTGTAAAGCAACTTTACAATGGCGGGCTTATTTCTATAAGAAATTTCTTCCAGCCAACCAATGGAAGTGGAAGAGGAAGTTGCGGAGTAAAAAAAAAGAGAGAATAATAAAAACAATAATAAAGAATAGCAATATAATACACAATATCTAATATGGATCTATATAACATACATGCATACACATATATTACATATATACACACATACATATACATATTTTATATATAAATAGATTGATGATAAAATATACAAGAAGAAATAATAACAAAAAGAGTTAAGGAAAGCTGTTGTAATAAATAAATCATTTTCACTTGCAAGTAAATGAAAGATATAAAGGAGGGACTTTTCTAGATGAGAGTAGGCAGTTGATTCCAAAGGGAAGCAGCATACACGGAAAAGGATTTTTAGCAGAATTTAGTCTTGCTCATCGGAATTTCAAGCGATGGAATGACAAACGAACGCCTTGAGCGTGAGGGAGTAGGGAGCACGGTAAAGCGAGAACGCAGAAAAGTGGGAAAGTTTTGGTAGTTGAGAACTTTAAAAAGGAACTTTAGGATGTGCATATCACGGCGAAGACGAATTGGGAGCCAGTTAAGTTGAGCTCGAAATTGGGAAACATGATCATACTTCCGCAAGCCATACACAAACCGTATAGCCAGATTTTGAAGTCGCTCTAACTTTGTAAATAGCTCCTCAGTTACATCTAGATAGCACACGTCGGCGTATTCGATAATTGGAAGAAGTAGACATTGCGCCAGCATAATTTTGGTTTTATGAGGTAGGAAGTTTTGGAGACGCCTAAGAGAATGATAGGAGAAATGCATACTCTTGCTAATGGCATTGATATGAGGTCTCCATGATAATTTGCGGTCAATAATGAGACCCAATTTTTTCACTTTTTCACAATAGGGAATTGTTACACCTGAATAAAGAATCGGAGGGACGGCCTCCCAGCTAATTTTAACTCTAAGTCTGCTGCTGCCATTTATAATAGCCTGTGATTTTTTGGATTAATTAACAGACCGAAAGATTCGGCCCAAGTTTGAATAGCAGCCAAATCACTATTTAAACCTTTAATAACTACAGGTAGATCGCTTAAGTGACTGTGACGATAAAGTTGCAAATCATCAGCATAAAGATAGAAGAGTCATTACTTACTCTTGAAATATTATGAATAAATATAGAAAAAAGAAGTGGAGAGAAAACGCCGCCTTGGGGTACGCCAGCAGTAAGCTCAAGCCAAGTCGATGTACTATTGTTTGCTTTTACGCATTGCTGGCGACCAAAGAGGTAAGAACGAAAACAACTTAGGGCTTCGTTAGATACATTAACTGCGCGAAGAGCGCCAATAAGTATATCTAGGTCAACAGAGTTGAAAGCACTGCTAAAATCAAGAAGTGTCATAACAATGAGCTTGGTACCATCCATAGCACACCGAATGTCCTCCGTGATATTAAGCGATGCTCCGACTGTGCTGTGGTAAGGACTGAAACTGGACTGAAAAAGACACAGTAAATTGTTGGATGAGAGAAAGAAGTAAAGTTGGTTGTTAACTAAGGATTCAAGATAATATAGGAAGGATAGATATAGGTCGATAATCAGTGACATTGGAGGGATTAGGAGCTTTTGGAAGTGGGATGACATATGTACTTTTCCACTGTGAAGGAAAGATATTACGTGTCAGTGAAAAGTTGATAATGTGGGTGACCACTGGTGTAATGCTTTCCATCACGGGAAGGATCATCTCTAGGCTGAGATTATCACTTCCGCAAGCTTTGGAAGAAATGGAGTAAATATACTTTTTGACTAAAACATTTACACTAGCAATATCATTATATAACTTAACTTTAAAATTGTAAAACCGAGTAAGAAAGGAAAGAAAATTACTGGGAATAAAAAAAAACTTACAAATATTTATATAAACACAAAAATTACGATGACAGACAAGACACAACAATTATATAACCTGTAAAAATGTTGTACTAGCTTCTATGGCAAGATTAACGCAGGTCAACTATAAAGGTGAAGTGACTTAGGAATACAAACAAACAAGACATCTTAAAGACAGTTAAAAAGCATTTGAATTAAGTTAAAGCTAAGAAATAAAATAGTATACCCACAGTAGAAGTTGATGACAAAAAAATTGATTGTGACACAAACTGTTATATACCGACAAAATTGCCATAATATAAATAAGCAATTGAGTTAAATCTAGTTAGCGACAGTAGTTTACTTAAGAAGATATAATCTTTTTAAGTTCTGAAATTGTAAAAACTTTTATACGGGATTTATTAGCAAGAAGTATCACTATCATGCCGTTGGCTGACCAGCATTTGCTTATTTCGAAATGTTTACGGGCTGCTAAGAAAACTTCCTGTCTTGATTTTGTTAAAAATTCTGTCATCGTTATTTTAGAGTAGACTTTGCATTCCACAAAGCTTGAAAAACGAACAATGACAGGCCTGGCAGAATCCTTCTTTGCACCGAGTCTATGACATGATTCAATAGAGACAGACTTAACTTCAGTCAACTTCATTTGCCTAGATAATACATCCATAGTCTTATGTAAAACATCTTCATCTTTCTCTCCTTTAATGCCATGAAGCAGAAGCACCTTTCGCCTCGACTGGGTCTCCAAGCGATCCATAGCAAGTATAACAAGCTCAACTTGTGATTTTAGTAGACCGAGCGCCTTCCACACAAAAGTTTTAAATGTATTAAAGTCTGCAGTCAAGGCCTTCAGAGTGGGCATGGGAGCAGCTGAACTAGGTTGAGATAAGCTCTTTTCAAACTCACCCATGCGAGAAGAAAACATTGAAGAGAGGTCATTCATGCTTCTTAGTAGTTGTTCCACAGGTGTTTCTATAGTTGAGTTAATTAGTGTCAAAATGAAGTGGGAAACTTAGTTATAATCAAGTTAAGCACAGGTATTTATACTTTATCACATATATTACCTAAGTATTTAATTTAAATATATTAAAAATATCAGAAGTGATGAAAATATGTCTATTCACTTTTATGTCTACCCGCGAAAAAAAATTAAAAAGTTAAATGTTAGTATATATATTTTAAATAATTAATAACGTCATGTCAGAAGTATCTTAATGAGAATTGACTCTCTTACAATAGGTTCCCAGGTTCCCTCGGCCAACCGTGCTATACATATACAGCGAGATGCTAAGTAACTAATTTAAAACACAGACATTATACACGTTAATACAAATAATTTTTCGTTAAATCAATAATTAAATCATATTTATATTCATAGCTAGTTGTAATTACTTATATTTGTAAACTGTTATTTTACACTAAGGATATGAATTTTTTTTTGAAAACATAATAATATACGAAGCAGTGGAACCAAAGCCTCTTGAAAATGTACTGGAAACCTAAATGGATTTCAAAAGGCGCAATTTCGAATCTCGGCAATTTTAAATTATTATATTTACAACTTTTCTAAAAATATTCAAAAAGATATTTTATAAATGGTAAACAACATTAATCACACCAAATAAAAATAGCCTATAGTAAGAATAAACAATAAAAAAACACTATCCAAAAATATGGACTCTAATACAAAAAAATCATTTCACCAAACGATTACGTTAAACGAAATACAATTAATTGTTTCGCATTTAATAGGAATTTTGTGGCTTTTATACGAATGTAGGGAGCTTGAAACCAGTAAGCGGTATGTCAAACGAACCAATTTTCAATACAATTAGTACGCAATGCCAGTTGCCGGCATTCATGTGATCTTTGGAAAGCTATTTAATATAATAGTATCCATTTAAACTAAACAGTTTATGGTTGGAAAAATTGTACATATATTTTTTAGATGGTAAGTAAATGGTGTATATAATTTATTACTCAGCTTCACGCTGTATCCCGCACATGGCAGTGAAAGGCAGAAGGAACTTAGAAACCTAGTGTTAAGATACTCCGTTTTTGTTCCCAGTTTCCGCCGAATTTAGTGCATTGCGTGTTAAGTGGCGGAACTTAACGCCGCGCTTTGCCTTGTTACCAGAGTGAAGAAGCGGGGAAACGAATCCACAACCTGTCGCTTACAGTCACACGCATGTGCCTCTGATCTATAAACAACAGTTTGAGGTCAGCGTAGCGCAGAAGTAAAGACGTGATACTGTAAACGCAGCAGTTTGTGAGGTCGATTCCTACTCGAGAGAGAAAATAAAAATATTAAATATACCAATATTTTTATTTCCTAATTCTGGCTCACGTGAACGAAACGTGGCATTTCGTTGGTGGCCTCTAGAATTTAAGAGGCCACCAATTAAACGCCACGTAAATGGTGAACGGAAGTGTTGTAATGGTAACATTAGGTTCTCAGGTTCACTCTATTACGTGCAAAAAAAACGTGAAGCTATAAAGCAATAAAAACAAAAAGAATAAATAAATATAAAAAAAAACAGGCACACATATAAAATTATTTTCTCCTCACCTTCGCCCAGCACAGGACACTAAATTCACGCTATTTATAATATATTTTATGCCATTAAAATAACCATTAAATAAAAGAAAATTAATAAAAAAATCATCTAAACTTTAAAATAAACTTGTGAATAAAAAAAAGGAAAAATACCTTCTTATACGATATTTTTTAAACCAAAATTAAACATACTTAATAAGCTACATAAGGTACATCACTATTCACCGTTTCCGTACATTCAGGATATAATTCTTTGCATGATTTTGTCGCTGAAAACGCTGCGTCATATGTCTTCATCAATTTGGTCAAATTTATCAGTCTTGGATAATCTGAAATTTATATATTTAAAAAATATAAATAAGTTCTAAAAATTATAAAACCGGTATTAAACTGATGAGACAATCTGCAGGAAAACTACGTGGGTTAGCACTAGTATATTCAATAGTATACTTTTATGTATATATGTCAAAATTCATTCCAGTTCCAAAATTTAACTTTATAAAAGACCTAACTTTGACTAACCTTAAAATAAAAACCTATATAGGTATTTTTATTTTCTGTCTGTCCGCTTATCACGACCATTTATCTCAAGATCACGTAATAGTATCGCTTAATTAATATTAAATATTTATCTACCGCTACTCATAACAGTGAAAAAATCATGCTTCTAAATCAACGCTATCAAAAAACACACGCATATGAACTGTATTTGATGCATTTTGTATGAAATTCGACAAGTAATAATTTGCTCGTCCATCAGCTTCTAAATCTACACATTACACTAAAAAACTCATTAAACATTTATATTTATAACTTATTTTACACAAAATAATTGCATATTGCCCGTTTTTATATATTATCCTGATCTATAATCTCGAAATAGGTACGGAACCATTGATGGGCGAGACTGACTCGCAATTAAACGTATCCTAAATATAATAGGTTAAGCAGAGGGAACCTAGTAACCCAAGGAAAAAGGAACATATCCTTGTTTATACCACCACCCTGTATCACAGTTACTCAAAGAAAACTCGCGATTAGTCTATCAAACCAATCTACCGCATAATTTATTCATCCCCAAAACACATATATGTTAAAATGCGAGAATATTTCAACATAACGCGAACTCGAGCGACAAACAAGACGCTAATATTAAAGCATTATCAATTAACTTCGAGTGTTAGCAAACGTAATCAAGATCGACAGCTGTGTAATCTGAATATCGTATGGGGGAATATGTTACGACTCGTGTTTTGCTCTGGTTTTGCTTAAAAATATATTTTATAGGGTAATAAAATTTTATTCATTCTTAACTGTACAAATAGAAACAAATGAAAAGGATATTTTTACATTGAGCATCAAGAAGTTTTATTATTCTGACTGTATGTATCTGCATTAATTTCAAAGACGTCACTGTCCTCATGAAGCAACTTGAAAAGTCTAGGAATAGAGGAGTTTGAACCAAACACTTTTTCCGGGGTGGTGGGTAAAGGAGGGTTATTATATTACGTGCGTACCTAGTTGGTACACCCATATTAAATTTATTGAGCAGCTGAGGACAATAAATCTATTTGTGAAAGTTTTAGACGCAGAAAAAAAAGATCTAACTGCCTTCTGCGTTCTTCCAACGAAATTATTCTTAAGTATTTTAACTGTATATCATAGGAAGGTGGACACTTTTGAAATTCCGTTTGAATACAATATTTATCGCTAGATTTTTTTTTTATATGTAAAGTAAAGAATGACTTGCATAATGAGGTCTCCATACTACTGAATAATATTCTAGGACACTACGAACAAGAGAATTGTACAGCAGTATCCTAACTCTGTTATCGCGTACCCCTTTATTGTTTCTTAAAACTAACCCTAGTAGTTTAGAAGCTCGGTTTGTTATTTTTTCAATGTGAGGTAAGAATGTTCACTTTATATCAAATAATATCCCCAGATCACGCATTTGCTGGATATTATTTTGAAGGATACTAAAACATGACGAAAAATTCCTTTTCTACTGTAACTTATGTAAAAACATTTTTTTGGATTAAGATTCATTTTATTATACACACACCACTTGACGAGTGCATCAAGGTATTTGAAGCATCAATGAATCTTGTATAGTATCTATTACTTTACTCACTTTTAACCATCGGAATATATAAAGAGAATTTAGAAAATTTAATGGCATTAGGTATCTAATTAATAAACATGGTAAATAATACTGGGCTAAGATGAGAGCCTTGTGGGACACGAGAATAGAGAGAATTAGAGTGAAACCCATTTACCACTACAGAGAATATAGGATATTCCATTTAAGATTTGATTCATTGTAAGAAATTACCAAAAAATCGGAATATATAAATAGAATTTAGAAAATTTAATGGCATGAGGTATCTAATTAATAAACATGGTAAATAATACTGGGCTAGGATGAGAGCCTTGTGGGACACGAGAAGTAATTTTCAGAGAATTAGAGTGAAACCCATTTACCACTACAGAGAATATAGGATATTCTATTTAAGATTTGATTCATTGTAAGAAATTACCAAAAAATACTTATGCATATAATTTTTTAATCAATATTTCATGAGGTAAATGATCAAAAGCCTTACAAAAATCATCTCTCTCATGAGAATCCAGAGCCTCCACTTAATTTTTTGTGAGATCAATTATGTTTTCTATCAAAATATTTCAAAGAATATACTAGATTTTTTTTTCAAAGTCTTGTCTACATTAAGAACATTATAAATAAACTTACGTGAAAACTGCACGTACTATTTCTTGAAGGAAGCCACTTTGTGGATGTTTCTCAGACTGACCAATTATACAAAGCGTTTTCAGTAAACAGCTCCGTCCGTCTGCTCCCAAACTAAAGATATATTTTACAATTGTATTTTTAATATTCTTATTTATTACTTGTGGCAAATAAAAACTAGGGAAACTCATGTTCATATAACGTTCATTAGGTGCAACAATTACGTAATTACGTATTTTTAAGAATTACATGTATCATTGTATATGAACACTATATATTTAATTTTTAATTGTGTAATATTTAACAAAGTCCAATATCAGTAAGGAAATAATATCATTCGTGCACCAAACTAATGAATATAATGTCTCAGTGACAATTTGAAAAATAGATAATATTTCAAATTATCACTATACTCTACTCATAACAGAGTAGGCAGACGGAACCTAGGAACCTACTGTTAACTCGGTTTTCATTAAGATATTCCCTACTTATCAGACGTTTCGTCCCGTTCTTCAAATGACTAATATTTATGTAACATGTTAGCGGCGCGGCGGAAGGTTCTTTACAAAAAAATAAAAATTTAAAACGATGAATAAATTTAAAAAAGGAAAAAAATATACATTTTTTATAATATTTTTAAAGTGTTATTCCACACTTGTGAACTTTTAAATTTAATAATATACAATTTTATTTATTTTTACATTTTCATGTTTTATCACGCATATAGTTAACTACCTATCTAGAGTCTAGTCTAGTAGAATGCGAAGCGCATGTGTGGATTGGCGACGATTAACGCCGCGCTATATATACGAGAGCGTAGAAATGTAAATACTTAAAATTCTTTGAATAGGAATGAAACCCATAACCAATCCACATTCCACAGTTTCCATTCTAGTGTAGGCCAATCAGAGTATCGTAAAAACTATTTATAATTTAAAGCATATCAGTTTTAACATTTACTAGACTGTCTCACTACTGTAGATTTAACTAAGTAAATATTTACACTTTCGGTATAAAATATACGATATTCTCAATATTTAGTTTATCCCATGGCACTGTGAAGGTTAAATTATTATTTACATTAACTTTTATTATTATTATTTATTTTTATGTCCAATACATTATTAAAAAATTTAGTTTTTGGAAAAATAAAAAAGTTCTGAGAATTATTTAGATTTTTTTTTAAAGACTATGTTTCTCCTGAGAATTTGCTTATTATAAAGCTTTAGCGTTTCTTTGAACTACCAATAAATATTACTTTATACGTCCCAAATATTCTAACTCAACAAAATGAATCACGCGATTATAAATCTATACCTATTATTCCTACATATCGCCGCGTTCAATATAATGAACGCAATAATGGCCTATAATTAGTTTAATATCATCACAATGGATATGTATCCAGTTATAATTTGAGCAATGACAAAGGATGTAATACTATTATATAAGCTGCATAAGAATTCGTTTAGAATTTTATAGAAATTTGTTTCCAAAATAGGACAATAAAACTATTATTTCTACAGATATATTTTTTAAATTTTAAATGAAACACTTTTAAACGGATTAATCGCGTATATTGAGTTTTAAATATTTTTGGAAACCCGACGTTTCGAACACTTTACAGTAGTCCGTGGTAACGTTTACCATAAGGCCTGTCGTGGTGCAGAGGTACAAACGTGTGACTTTAATCGCAACAGGTTGTGGCTTCGTTCTCCATTCGAGGAAATGAAATATTTAATATTTTCAAATTAATTATTTATTTTTTTCATCTGTTTAATCTGGTAACAAGGTAATTTGTGACGTTAAGTTCCGCCTCTCAGTACGCAATGCCACAAATTCATCGGAAAGTGGAGAAACTAATTTCTCAAGTTCCCTATGCATAAAAATCTAAACGATATGCTGTAATTTAAGCCTTGTTACATATATGTTTGTAGTGTATAGGTCTATTTTTTAAAAGTTTATCTAAATAGCACGGAAACCTGAGCACGGTTTAATTTTAACCTCCGACGTAAAAAAAAGGTCTGTAAATGTCTGTATGTCTACTTGTGCCGCGTAGCTCCCGATTGAATAAACTGTTTTGAACTTTTACTGTTTTTCAGTTTTTCGCGATAGTTCCTAGCTATGATTCATGAAAAGGCATTGGATTAGCATTTAAGAGCTACATGCACTTTTTTAGGATGGAGATAGTGTTGCTTTGGGTCGAGGTTTTTCTAAAACTTTCGAAGGTTTTCTAAAATTTCAAACTTTGTTTGCTTGTAAAGTAACTTTTCTCGTACCACCCTCTATATGAGGGATTAAGCATAAAGATGATGTATAATCGTTTTAAGTAATAGCATTGTTTCATTTTAGGTTAAGAATAAATACTTAAAATTTTAAAACGATAGAAAATAAAATTATATTATCGTTTATATAATAATATATATAGTTATGGTACGGACCAAAAGTATTTAAAATTATTTGTTTTTTAACTAGAAGAATCCTCGTAAGGTGATCCTGTGTATGATCTATTGAAATAGAAAAATATATAAAACAAACAAAAATGTGTAAATTACGTGACCATAAAATTTTAATAAAATTTGACAACTCCTCAATAAATTTTATTTATAAAATATCATGCATATTATTCTCATCTGATCCTGATACGGCCTGCCCTGGCGCAGAATGTGGGTTTATTCCCCACTCGAGAAATAAAATATTGAATATTTTCATTTCTTCCCTCTGGTAACAAGACAAAGGGCGATAGTGAGTTCTGCCACTCAACACGCAATGCTTCAAATTTAGCGAAAAGCGGGAAATAACACGAAGTGTTTTTAAGGTTCCCAAGTTTCTTCTGCCTATCTTGCCGTGTGCAAAGTACAGATTGAAACTGAAAAACAATCGTGTCTCAAAAGAGAAGAAAATATTACATCCACAATCGTATTTATATAAAGCCATACTCTACCCATCTAAAAGCACCTCTACACGCTGGTAAAGACTCGCGCGGCTACTCCTATGAAAATGTACTGAGTGTCCGCTTTCCAAAAAGTCCCGGGCGTATTTCGACTCGTGCATCTGTTTTCTATCTATTTTAAATTCTGGTGATACCATTTCGTCCGCGCTACGCTTTGCAAACGCTGGATTTACTATGAATTTTCTGAAATACGTCGAGTATATTTAAATGTTTCTTCAATAAAAATTCAACCTTATGATGTAAGAATAGAGTTAGAAATTGACATTTTAAATGGCACTATTTAGTATTGAAAGCATACTTTTACTTGTTTGTAAACACCCTGACAACGGTTTTGTTATTAGAGATTTATCGGACAATGTAAACAAAAGTAAAATTGCAAACCTATTTGTAAGTACTTGATAAAATACAAACAACGTTTATCTTTATTATGTTATTCTTATACATAGTTATGTGAAAATAAACTTAGTTAAGGAATACTAATAGCATACGTCTTCATACATCATATTGCATAATGCGATATTGGCAGAGATAACTTATTATGAATTAGCGGCAAAAACGCAGCTTTGCTCGCTTTAAATTATTGTTACATTATAGTCAAATGAAATAAAAACAATACATAACCTTAGAGCCTTTATGTTAGTCTGTGTAAGACATGTTACTGTAAGTTTCATCAGTCCGTGCAGTAGTTTCTGCGTGATAGTAAAATAACGGTTTCACGAAAATTGCATACAGTAGTTTAAGAGGTACAAGCATTTTGCCATTCGGTGTTTTTTTTATTAATTTTAAATATTATTATTATTTTTTTTTACTTGACTTTGTATCCTTCATATAGCAGAATAGCGTAAGGGTAATCAGTTGTTATGGCGTTCTGTTTCCCATCCTCCTCACTTTCCGCCATAATTTCAAGACATTGCTTGCCGTGTAGTAGAAGTCAACACCTCAAAACAATAATTTTAGTAGTTACCAGAAACGAAAATAATTTGTTCTCCTAAGTAGACATCTGACCTACAACTTTTTCTGCCTAAATGTATGTAATCCAATATTGTATAGACAATTCAATATTGAAAATGAATCTATGGTCCTTTAACCCTTAACTTGGTAAGGTACATTAGACTGTACATACATTTCAAAAAAAATTTACTGGTTAAATAATAATATTTTTTTGTTTTGTTTTTATTAAAAATATTACTAAATAATTTAGAATTAGTAG
>DWMZ01004231.1:0-11920 GCA_018249855.1 Eueides tales michaeli
TATATATATATATATATATATATATATATATATATATATATATATATATATATATATATATATATATATATATATATATATATATATATATATATATATATATATATATATATATATATATTATCCTATTTATACTGGATATATAATATATAATTTAACGCCATGATTAACGTACTTTACATAATACCTTTAAAGTAACAATACACTAAAGCTTATATAATTACTGGTAACACAATTGTACAAATGAAGGGGAAACAAAGTTTGTCTCCATTTAATACAATAGGGGGAGATTTGAAATTATCGCATGTTCACACAGATGCTGTTTTTGGATGATTACTCTCGAAATATTAAGTTAACGATCATACAAAATTGTTTCTTAAATTTTGTATTTATACTATTTTTTAACGGCAATAATTTTGGTAGATTTGTGATTGAATTTCTTGGTTTCAATTGTTTTTTAGAAAAAAATATATCACTAAATTTTGTTCATAGTTTAGACAAGACACAACATTATTTTAAATATTTTTTTCACTAATAGGACTAATCTAATTATAATTATAATTATTAAATAATGATAAACGCATACTTTTTCTTATACTTATATTTCAGATGTATTTTGCTAAAAAAAAAAATGTTTTACATAATAAGCTCAAAACGAATATTCGAGTATGTATCTTATATACCAGTATCCTCAAAACTAGATCGCAGATACCGTTATTTAATTCAATGGCCAATATTAATACAATCGTCATTTTATTTGCGAGATGGAAGCCCTCGAGGTATGTCAAAACTTCTAACAAGGCTACACTAGTTTCAACAAAGCGTATTTTTACCAGCATGAGAAAATTAAATTTATTTATTTCCCTAAGTGGTATTCGAGTCATAAATATCGCCTTTGTAGTCACAGTGACGCTACTCAACAACGCTTTTTTTTCAGATTCACGCTGTATCCCGCACATGGCAGACTAGGCAGAGGAAAATTAGTAACCTACTGTTCAGTTCTCCATCCTCCGCCGAATTATATATATATATATATATATATATATATATATATATATATATTTTAGCTTCACGGTGTATCCCGCACAAGGCAGGGTAGGCAGAGGGAACCCGGGAACCTAGTGTCAAGACACTCCGTTCTA
Organism: Eueides tales michaeli; assembly: GCA_018249855.1. Taxonomy (NCBI): domain Eukaryota; kingdom Metazoa; phylum Arthropoda; class Insecta; order Lepidoptera; family Nymphalidae; genus Eueides; species Eueides tales. Next base: position 1,143 of record DWMZ01004231.1, read on the forward strand.
CCTCCGTTCCCCACATTCCGCCGATTTTTGAGGCACTGCGTGTTGAGTGGCGGAACTGAACGCCGCGCTTTGCCTTAATAGCAGAGCGAAGAAATGAAAACATTAAATATTTAAATTGAAAATATTAAATATTTCATTTTCTCGACTGGGGATCGAACCCAGAACCTGTCGGTTACAGGCAACGCTTGTACCGCTGCGCCACGACAGGCATATATATGTAAGAATGTAAAACCACCATTATCATCAAAACTACGAGCAACCTGCGGGAACATTATTTAATTTGATCCAATAGCCAATATTAAGACATTCGACATCCAATCCACCAGGTTGAGGCCCCTCGGGGAACGTCAGAACTTCTAACAAGACTACACTAATTTGTTTAACTTAATCTACTTCCTACGAGCACTGTACATCTATACAAGTATCCTCTAGAGTTCCTTTGTCCTAGTTTGTTCATGTATTTGTCGTATATTTTTTACTTTTCTTATTTTATTGTAGATAATTTATCTATTTTTTTATAAGGTATTTTTTGTTACTTTTGTTTATGTTTGTAAAATATTGCAAGTATATAAATATTCCAATTATACTCAATTTCCAATGTCTGATTGAGCTGTTATTTATAATTCGACTACAATTTTGATGCAATGAATTTAGATGTAAACAATATTGTTATTTAATATAATAAGATCTTTGAATTTTATGATTAGCAAATGAAAAGCAAATTTAACCGGATTAATGGCATATATTGTTTTCTATACATTTTTGGAAACTTAACTTAGACTCTGGCAACAATGCATAACGAGAAGGTAAAAAGGCTAAAAAAATAAAAATATTAAATATTTCTTTTTTTCGAGTGGCTGTCAAACCTTGTAGCGTTTACTGGCTTCTTTTTTCGCTTTACTATAAACGGAAAAACGGAACGTTAAACGAAACTTATATTAAGGCACCCTACTCATTAAATAAGTAAAACTTAAGTAAAAATCGTTAAAAACTTATAAAATATTAAAATTAAAATAATTTACCAAAAGGCAACCCTTTTTTATCAATATTACGAAAATTATAAGCGTAACATACAAAAAACGACCGACCATCCTACATGACATAAAAACCAGCGGCATGTAAATCAAACGTGAGCTTCAAAGTAATTCTCTATTCCGGGGAAAAGGCCGAAATAACTCAAAGACGGTGACAAAAACTATCGAGGCCAGTAGGGTAGCAGATAGATCCATATATCAACGTAAGAATTGATACTACGGATCCCATCCGTTGAATAGCAACGGATCTTAAAATATTGTATCGTCAAGATAGCTTTAGATGTCCTTTTCAAGCACAATAAGAACCTTTTTTCTCGGTGAATAACTCTTTTCAGGTTTTTTCAATGAAATAAGCGTAGTGAAAGCGTTTTAATAGTTGACACTTAATATATTACTGAATTGATAGAGACGATAACAAAGATTGAATATCAACTTACTCTATATCTGTCAATTATTAAAATTATTGTACATCACGTATACAGTTTCTCCGTTTTTGAGCCGCAGTGGCAAAGCGTTTCGCTTTAAGGTTCGATTTCTACTCGGGGGAATAAATGATTTTCTAGTCGCGCTCAAGTAACACAACAAAGTTCGGCTATCACTCAAGACGTGTTACTAAAATTGGGCGGAGAGTGATGAAAAAATGTCTTAACATAAGGTTCCCTCTGCATACGATAAAAGAACTTAGGGGAACCAAGTATCTTGATATACTTTGTTCCCTAATATCCACCCGAATGTCTGAATAGTTTGAGTGGTAATGTCTGCCTGATGGCGAAACTTAACGCTACCACAGAAAAACTGAAAACTAACTAAATGAAAAATACAAAATACCTTTTAATATGGAAATCTCAATCATAGACGGCAACGTTTTGCAAATATTATTCATAATAGAAACCATTCTTGTGTAAAGCTACACAGTTATTTTTTTATTGTGAAACTAATATTTTTCCTTACCAAATAGGTAGTGGGATTATCCGTTCTGTTAAATTCAATGGAAAATTCTATTTGATCATTTCAATTTCTATAAAGAAATTGAAAATGAGTTCTATATTATATGTTTTTTTAACTTCTTCTTTATATACTTTTGTTAAGACACTACAATTTCCCACTCTCCATCGAATTGAGGACTTATTGCGGGTTGATGCGAAACTAAACGCCGCGTTTCGCCACATTACCAAAGTTAGGAAAGGAAAATATTAAATATTTCATATCTTCGAGTGAGGATTCTGTCATGGCGCAGCGACATATAGGAAATATAATAAAATATATTACTATGTAACTTTTTGTCAAGTTGGAAGGATATCGCTTACAAGTAACCTCCGAAATTACTCTATTTTAAAACTTTTCAAAAAACAAAACAATTTCTTAACTCATGTAACTCTTAAACTGTACTGTTTGTTGTGATTTCTTAACAATATAGCAAGAATCACTACCAAGAACAAGGCTATCGATTAAAAAATCGCACTCAACCGGTCAAAATCGTGCAGGAGACAAAATGTATAACACCTGTCCTTTTACGTTGGAAGTTAAAAAAATGTATTCTTTATATAAATAAATTTTACTTTGTCAGATAACCAAAAATACTGTAAGGCTCATTTATTTGTTCATTTTAAGTGGCTAGGGTAGCTATGACTAGGGTACAATGTATTACATACATCCAAACAATTAACGTGATGAAATATAGCCTTCCTAGATGAAAGGACTATTCAACCGAAAAACATCGCGGAGAATGCGGGAACAGAATGGAGTGTCTTAACAGGTTAGCTTAGGTTCCCAAGTTCCCTCAGCGCAGACAAGATATAGTGTAAAGTTAACTAAAGAATAGAATAGAATATAAAGAAAAATAAACCAATAAATATAATTTAAATTTAAATAAAATTTAAAATTTAGACATTTTTAAACAAACTCTTGTAGCTTTTAATATATATCTATATAGCTTACAAACATTGCCATAATAGTGTTTCAGTCGTAAAGGCGTTCACACATCTCAAACGAAACAAATTATACCTTCTAGAATATTCTCAATAGAACTAGAAGCCAAGATTCCTTTTTCACAACAAGTTTTACTTCTTAGAGGAAAGCGATGAAACGGAAAATTGTTTGCGACGTCGCACCCGATGCTCACCGCAAACTAAGGTTAGGTACATACTGATGTATCTTGAAAACTTGTACTCGTATGTATACTTATCTTTATATATGTTCTTGAGAAAGTCATTTTGTTAAACTTTAACTTGAAAGCTGCCGTGGTATAGTGGCACAGACAAACGGGTTGGATGTAGTTTCGATTTTTATTAAGAACAATTAACTGTTTTTTTCTTGCACACATTACTAGAAATTTCGCGGCGTTGTGTTCCGCCGATCAACAAAGCTATGCTTCAAACAAAAACCGTTTCGTGGGGAACATAGTGTATTAACACTTCGTTTCTTTTGCCTAAAGTAGAGTAATTTTAGTTCATAGTTTTACTACTTTAGTACTATTAGCTATAAAATATAATAATAAGAATCAAATGCGTTGAGTTTCGCTATTCAATATCCTATGCCTCAAATTCGGTGAAAAGTAGGTAATGTTAAAAATCTTAATGGAAATGGAGTGTGATAACACTAGGTTCCCAAATTCCTTCTGCCTACCTTGCCATCTTCAGGATACAGCGTGATTTTTTTTAAAATATATAAAAAAACGTATCGATGTCTATTACAAATGACAATAAAACGATCAACGCGTGCAATGAGCAATAGTAAAAATCTTATACTTTTATACAAAAGCAATTTCTTTTTCTATGCAAAACACAAAAATATTACGTAAATGTGGTTATTATTTAATTTGGTAAGTGCCATCATTAACAATGAATAATTAAATTTCATAGGGGTATAGTGGGGCATGAGAATTCCTACTCTAAAAGCGTCAGGTTGTAGTGTTCAACATTTAATATTTTTGTTTTCTTTCTCTTATATCTATGTAAAGCGTGACATTGAGTTCCACCACAACACAACAACATTGAAAAGAAGAAACGGAAGTGTTGTAGTAAAAACAGAGTGTCTAAAAACTTATTTTCCAGGATCCCTTTGCCACTAGCCTTTCACTGCAATTTGCAGGATACAGCGTGAAAATTAAAAAAGTCATGTCTATGGTAATATAATATGTGACATAAGAATTTTCTGTTAAATATCTCGAAAAATAAGGAGCAAACGGAGAACGGAATGCTTTGACTCTAGGTATATACGGAATAAATATTCAAACAAATCTTATTTTTTACTTTATAGATTAACATGTTTTTTTTAATAATCACATATCTAGTGTAGATAAACCTTTACATAAAGCTTTAGAGAAAATTTTTAAAGAAACAAACCATTGAATTAACGTTAGCTCCAACACAAGGGCAATCTTCGAACTATCGCTCGATACCATTTACTATTAACTGTAAAAGTTTTTAGATTTTCTTTTTCTATAACGAACTTTTTTGCGAATGAAAAATTCTCTCTTTCTCTCTCTCTCTCGCACCGGCAAGCGGAATGTTGAACATTGAACGTCCTCCAGCTGTACCTAACTTTGCTTATGGCCAAGGTGGCGATGGGCCGAACATCAATTAAGGTGTGCCATTGAAGAAGCTTATATTCAGAAATAAATGATGACACACAGTTGATGTTGATGATGTTTATGATGAATAAGAAAATTATGACGATGATGATTTCCACTTAGTTTTTTTGTTGATAGAGTACGTAGTCGTAGGTAGAATAAACCTAGTATCACGACAATCTATGCTTCGCTTTCGTTTGAAATATATATATTGTGCGTTGCGCAACCAAACGCCGCACTTTCCCTTAACTTTTTTATTCATATACTCCATGCTCTGCTCTCGCTTGAAATAGACATATTGTATGCCACGGAACCAACAGCTGCACTTTGTCTTTACACCCCAGAGTAATAAAAATAATTTTTAATATGTTCACTTCCACGATTGTATTACTATTCTCTATTTTTATTCCATTTCAATTGACTAAATAACTATCTCTTCTATTACAAGGCGCAAATGCGAAACGTTAGTCAAATGGCCCATAACTGGTGTAGTCTAGCACTCAAGATTATTACAACTATAAATAATGTATGCGCACAACTGTCTCTACTTCTATTTTGTAGTTGTACTGTAGAAATGTATACTGTCATTTTACTTTGTAGGAAGTGTTTTCAGTCCTGCCAGTTTTGAAATTGAATTTTGTAAGTGATATAGAAAGAAATAGATATTTTAAACATAAGTGTTTAGAAATTTAAAATGAAAAAGACTGCTCGGAAAAAATTGCGATATTGAATTCCGCCACCTATCAAGCAACATATAGTGTGGGTAAATTTGGAAAAGCGAAGAACAGAGGATCACAACACTTGATTTTCTCTACGTACCGCTATATGTGAAAAAAACAAAAACAAAAAAAAACAAACAAATTCCAACCAGTTTCTTCACACAACAAAACGCAATTAAGAAAAATATATAATGCTGCATGGATTCAATTGAGGAAAACTAGAACATCGAAAAGCGATTACATGCTTTTAAACTTTAAATTAACCAAAAAATATTTTTTTTTATTAAAGAAACAAAATATAAACGTCAATTTATCTATGACATAAATAAAAGAATATTTAAATAAAAGACAGGTATGTTTAATAGTAAAACTCCATTCCTAACTTCACAAGTCAAATAGACCTAAAAAGCTCTATAATCATTTAAGCTCGCAATATCAACGAAAAATTACTATAACGAATAAATTAATAAGAAAGTTTCGAAGGTTACTAATTAAAAGGGGAAGCTAGTGAGGAAACCTGCAGATGACAAGTTAAATATCTACGCTGAGATGGTAATTACTTAATACTAATTTAAAGCAATGTTTCTTATATTAAATTTAAGTTAAGTTTTATATTAAAAGTCGACGTGGCGTAAACTGCAAATGATACGATTGTGGATTCGATTTCTGCCAGTGGGAGAATTACGTATTTTCATTTGATCACTCTGCTTAGAACATGAGATGCGATATTAACTTTAACATAACAACACGCAATTTTTAAAATTTGAGTGAGAAGTGGTAAATATAGCGTCTTAAAAAACTTTTTCTTGCATTTTTCACTCATTTTTAATAAAATTGTGAAAAATGATGAGTTGCTAAACTCATCATCGCACTTTATCTTAATAATAATCTATAACGTCTGTCTAATGTTGCTTAAATACATTTTAAGAAAACGTATAAAAATTTGAACGTTGCGGGATAAGAACCCGCGCTTCTTTGGACAGTCCAAGTGCTCTGACCAACTAAGCTATACGTTCCTGTTGTACGTCAAAAGCTTATACGCTTATTACAATTTATTAAATTCAATTTCCTGTGTAAAATATCACTTTTAATATGTTAAGAATAATTGTATGAATTTATCTGAAATTTTCAGATTTACAAGGATCCATCTTATTAATATAACTCATAGAGTTAATTTAAACAGACAATACTACAACTTTCAGAATATTGTTTTTCACTATTCAAGAATACACCCAAATCGACTAAGCGTTCCGTTAATTTTAAAGATTACGGATAAAGGATGAGAAACAAGCTGTTGTTGACGTCCACAACGTAAATATTTTTTTCTTTATGCTATGTCCCGTACAAGGCAAGAAAGACAGGAACTATAAGACAAAGTGTGAAAAACGAGTGGGTATGATCTATGGAAAAATTCTTAATAAGCTTGGTTTTGTTTCATACATTTGTTCATTCGGGAACAAAGTTCCCTCCTTTTTGCCAAATTTTCGAAAATTTTCTTGTTGAGTGACGAAACTCACTCACATATACGCTAAAGAGGTATAATAAAACTAATTTACTATAAGCATTCCCTATTGAAGATCGTATCCACAACTATACCGATTATTATCAGACGGTGTCGCTCTGAACTATGTTAATTGGTTACTGTTTAAGTTAGTAATTTTTAGTATATGTATATCCTTTCTATTTATCAAATATAGATACTATATTAATTTAACTTTCAGAATAACAACCACATATTAATATGAGCTTTAACAATAAAGTCCTGTGTGACGTAAAAAAGAAGTGATTTTTGGAAAATCCATCTGTCACAAACAATGATTGAATTCAGCGGTCTTGATCTATAACGAGTTTGGAGCGTAAATGTGATTTTGGTGAACTATTTAAAAGTTTGTATACAAACATTTTATCTACTTATCTATATGTATGTATTTTATTTTATTTTTAAATTTAAAGCCCATTTTGGCGCTAGGGCAAGGTGCGAATGTAAGCGCGAAAAGTTGTGGGTTCCGTCCTCACTCGAAGAAATGAAATATTCAATATATTCATTTCCTTGCTTTAGCAACAGAGTAAACACTGCGTTTAGTTTTACCATTCAACACGCAACCCCTGAAAATTCAGTGTAAATTGAATAAAATATATGTATTTATAAATATCTTATTATCACGAAATCTTTCTTTTATTAGAAAAATAACATATTTCAAAGTTTACGCAAGTACAAATTTTACGAACCATCCAAGAAGCTAAGAATACAAATACATAATACACCCGAAAAGGAAACCTTTTAAAAATCACTTATCATTGTAGAATGGAACTAAAATAACTGAAAAATCCTCTTATACTACACATTGTTCCAAAATGTATGTATAAGCTACAAAAGGAGCAAAGAATCATAAAATATGCATCACGTTCGCATCCGAACGCTTTGGAGATATGTAGATTTTAGACAGTTCTCTTCTAGTTTTTTTTAAATGTAGAAGAAATTAAAATATTTACTATTCTAGTAGACCATTTGAGGAAAAATACTTGATAATTTTAAGTCTGAAATTGTCCATTGTCCAGAGTGGTAATATGGAAGTAATTTATTACCGAAACGGTGATCGGAACCCCAACCATTGCCTTAACACTTACATATTTTCTTACTGAGTACCAATATGTGAATAAATACTATAATTTTTAGTACGGTTTAACGAATATTATGATTTAAGTTCGGAGCATTTTCTTATAAATATGTATACACCAATAAAAACATTCATTTATGATTTTTTTAGGTTAGTGCGTCCAATCACACAAACTATCCAGCTTTACAATATTAGAAGAAATATTGATGAATCATAAATCGTTACATTTGTAATTTATAATCTTTTAATATTTTATAATTAACTGCATACTTGGCACGTCAATATATTACTGTTTTTTCTTATGGAAAAACAAGGCATAAGTGATTGCCGCCGCCCACGGCCTCGTGTTACACAAGAGGAGCTACAGATGGGTTGCCGGCCTTTGAGGTGTAGATGAGACGCTTTTTTAGGGTACCCATATTGTATGGACCTGGAAACACTAACATAGGTACGCCATTTCACAGAGGTGTGGCGCGTGGATAGAAGTTACTACAAAATTGCACAGTAGTAGAGTTCACCGTATCCAGATGGTGAAGATGCTATCTGATATCTAATTATCGAAGTGTTTATCAATCAACGCTTTAGCTTCCTAATATTTGTTACTTTTTTTTAACTTTCACACTTTATTCCGCACTTTGTAGTATAGACAGAAAGAACTAAGACTACTTATTAAGACACTGCGTTCCGTTCCTCACTTTTCGCCGAAACTTAGGCATTGCGTGTTGAGTGGCGGGGCCCAACGCCGCGCTTTGCTTTGCTACTAGAGCAGAAAAATGAAAATATCAAATATTAATTTGAAAATATTAAATATTTCATTTCCTTGACTGGGATTCTCATTTGTTACGATTTATGAACTCATTATTTTACTTCCTTAATTTCCGCAACTTACTCGTACAATCATTAAATATCTCAAAAATAGTAGTTACGTTGCGGTGCTATCTAGGAACATATTCCAAATGTTCCATTCCGGCTGTGGAACCCAGTTTTTGGTGCCAGCTACAGCTGTTCCAAATCTACTTCTGTTTATTTTGCTATTTTTAGGCGGCTTTCCTTTTTATTTATTATTAAATTCATTATTTTTTAGCTTTACTTTCTGCACTGCATCTGTAAAAACAACATCCGGAACAGTCATCTAGCGTTTTAAGTTTCCAGAACATATTTCGACCTAAACAAAACATCACTCGTAAGTAGGCTACTGCGTGGCGGAGTGTTTCAACACTAAGTCGATAAGAAGAAAGTACACATAACTTTTTTTTATGTAAAAGACACGGCAAACGAGCGTACGGGTCACCTGATGGTAAGTGATCACCGCCGCCCACGGCCCCGTGTAACACCAGAGGAGGTACAGGTGCGTTGCTGGTCTATAAGGTGTACGGGCACCGGCGCCCGGCATTACCCAATACGAAACGCAGTGGCCAAAGCCACTACTTAACGCCGGTTTTAAATGCCGGGGGTGGTAACAATCTGGTCGAGTCTGCCCATGCGTGTTGCCATTGCTGACAACGTGACTCTCCCACATGTACTTTAGTCGCCTCTTACGACACCATCAGCACCAGGGTGATCCTATTCCAAGTCGGAATCACACGGCGAAAATAATATCTACCTAAACCTTTCTTTCTTTACTATCAAGCAAAACAGATCCAACATATTTTCAGTTTCAAAGTAACAAACACTGAAAATTTCAACTTCAAACAAACTATCTAGTAACAAGTCAGTGTAAACAAAGTCGATGCGACTTATGAGAGGCAGCCGCTAGGGAAATAAGATGCGACCGTCCGCGTATTTGTTGTGACACCACCTGTGAAATAAGCAAGTGACAAATGGTGTTATTGAAGCCTTAATATATTAGTAGCGTCGGTTGTTACTGAACTGTATGGTTTTCATATATTGAGAGATGTTTTTCTGTTACTTTTCTGCGGATGAGCGTATCGAAAATCACTTTTTTTTTCTTTTTTCAGCTTTACGTTATATTTCACACATGGCACGGTAGGCAGAGGGAACTTGGGTGAATAAAACCTAGAGTTAAGACACTAATTTTCGTTCCGACTTTCCGCCGAATTTAAGGCATTTCGTATTGAGTGGTGAAAGTTACGAGTTTTGCTTTGTTACCAGAGTGAAGAAATGGGACAATAAATATTGTATTTGAAAATAATGAATATTTCATTTCTTCAATTGGCGAACGAACGTAGAATCTGTCGCGTTTACAGCCGCTTGTGGTCCTGCACTAGGACAGGCCTCATGACAATTCTAGGAGGTTATTCGTTAGGCTAATATGTTTGTTTTATATTTAGCTTGGTGTAGTATCCCACATATAGAAAAATAAACAGCTTGGTTTTAAGACACTTATATCGACATGAACGATGTCAGAATTCAAACACGATTTGTTAACTGAGCTTGGAAATAAAAGTAATTCATTTCCTTGAATTAGCATCGAGCTCAAAACTGTCATGTCAAACGCTGCCTCGTGCCTCGACCACAAAAATAACGTAGTTACAAACTAAATAATTTAACTAAGAATGTCGTACATTTTTAAAATACAAATTCATAAGAACATATTATAGTGCGATAGTAAACATGACAGGAGGATTCATTTTCTGGCTCTGACAAAGACAAAGCGCGGCGTTGAGGTACGCCACTCAACTTACAATGCCTCTAGACTATGGCACTAACTAGGGAATTGGAGTTTCTTAATGGCAACGGAGTGATAAAGGGGAAAACGTGAAGCTATATATATATATATATATATATATATATATATATATATATATATATATATATATATATATATATATATATATATATATATATATATATATATATATATATATATATATAT
>DWMZ01004232.1:0-11919 GCA_018249855.1 Eueides tales michaeli
ATATATATTGTCCCATAGGTGGAGTGGTTGACTTCAGTGTTGAAGTGTGACACGCCACTTACCGAGTTGTTGCGGCTTCAAACCGATTTACTTCTTTCCATAGAACCTTCTCCGATTAAGGTATGGTCTTAGTTTAGTTGGGCGGTGGTAGCGGGTTCGATTTTTTTTTGTAGTAATATTGTAATTAAGTGTTTTTACTATTTTGGAAAGATTTTTTTTTTAGCTTCATGCTGTATCCCGCACAAGGCAGGGTAGGCAGAGGGAGCCCGGGAACCTAGTGTTAAGACACTCCGTTCCACTTCCGTACCCTACTTTCCGCCGAATTTGAGGCATTGCGTGGGGAGAGGCGGAACTCAACGCCGCGCTTTGCTTTATTACCTTATTACCAAAAATGACAGAAAATAATGGAATCAAATTTTTATAAGAACGTATGGCTTAGTTGGTCAGAGCACTTGGACGGTTTCCAAAGGTGCCGGTTCAAATCCTGCTTCGTTCAATTTTTTATATATTTTTAGATTTTGTATTGTAATGATGTGGCTTCGTCCGCTTGGTTTGCGATATTTTATTCACTAATCTCAATTACTCTCTTGTTCTAATAACATTAACACTTTTAAGACAATATCTATACATTGAAAACTAAAATTTCAGTTGAATGACTAAAAAAATTGTATTAATTTTATCGTAATAAATATATTAAATTGATAATACATTTTTTATTTATTAAACGATTGAAATAAAACAAACACCAAATGTTGTGGAAAGGTTGCCAAAATATAATAGTAAAAACTGCATTTAAATCTGGTTAGCCGTTTATAAGATTAGCGCGTACAAACGTACAGACAAACAGACAGACAAAAAATAAAATATCACTATTTTCTCTCCTCCTACATAAATAAACGTCTCCTATAATATGTTATTTAATATATCTTCTATGTACAGACAGCGATCAGTTACAGAATTATTATATATATAGATTTAATTTAGTCTTTTGAAATTATTTTTTTTTATATATATATATATTTTTGTGGATTTTTTAAATGTTATTTTTTTTCAAATTCACCCACCATTCCGCTTACAACAGAGAGGGAGGGAACCTAGTGTCAATACTCTCCTTATTCATTGATATATTACGTGTTGAATGGCGGAACTCGCGCTTTACCTCGTTACCAGAGCCAAGAAATGAAAATATTATATATAATATTGAATTAAATAAAAAAAAATTGAAATTAAATATTAAAGATTTTCATTTCTTCGATCTGGTAACAAAGAAAAGCGCGGCGTTGACTTCCGCCACGCAACGTCTCAAATTCGCCGAAAATCTCGAACAGAACGTCCAACCACACTAGGTTCCCAATGTTCCCTTTGCTTATCCTGCCGTGTGCGGGATACTGCGTGAAGCCGAGTACATATGTACTTTTTGTTATCAGATTGTCAAGGCGGATTTGAAGCTGCTACAAACGCCTGAGGAGAGTATAACATTTCTCACAGATCTCAGGACTGATTTGGACGAATTCATGGCTTCAATGAAAGGAATGGTTGACACGGGCAACGTCAATCCCAACGGTATGTATGTGTTACGGCGTTGAGTTACGTTACATGAAATTGTTTTTTTTTGCTTCTTTCAGTTTCACGCTGTATCCGATACATGGCATGGCAGGGTAGGCAGAGGTGTGTGGAGCTAAACGCCGCGCTTTGTCTCGTTACCATTGTGACGAAATGAAAATATTTTGTTTTCCCAAACGGGGAACGAACCTTTAGCCCTTTGAACCCGCACGCTTTTGCCATTGTGCTTATGTATTAGTATATATTTTAATGTATTTTTTTTTATTTATGCGCGGTGTTGAGTTACGCCGCCTAAAATGTATATTTATTTTGCAGCACAATTAGAATTCTTTTTTTGTTTGTTGTATTCATTTTTTTTTTAATGATTACTTTGCTTATGTCAATTTGACATTATTATATTTTTTATACGCAAAGGGTACTTGGGTACCTGTTTGTAAGACGCTTCGTTCGCATTGCGTGTTGCGGAGTTCAACGCCGCGCTTCACCCTGTTACCAGAGCGAGGAAATGATAATATTAAATATTTCATTTTCTCGAGCGGGAATCGAACCCACGGCTTGTTGAGTTTACGCTTCCTTCCGACCTTTATTTATATGTAGATATTTTTTTAAAAAAAAAAACACTTTTAAAAGCGATAGGCTGACTGTAAAGGCTGTGTGGTTGGGGGTTCGATTCCCACTCGAGGAAATGAAATATATAATATATATCTTCGCTCTGTTAGCTAAGTGAAGCGCGGCGTTGAGTTACGTCATCCAACACGCAAAGCCTCAAATTTTATTTTTTTTTAATTTTTCAATTATATGATTTATATTTGATAATATAATTGGAAGTTAAAATTAAAAAAATATATATATTTATATGGGGAACGGAGTGTCTTGCCACTAGATTCCCAACTTCCCATTCACGCCATTTGCGGGATACAGCGTGAACCTGTTTAAAATATATATATAGTTTAATACTAAATTTAAAAACGTATAAAAATTTGAACGAAGCAAGCAGCATTTGAACCCGCGCCTCCTGGAAACCATCCAAGAGGACGGACAATGGAGTGTTGGACGGTTTTCAAGAGGCGCGGGTTCAAATCCTGATTTGTTCAATTTACGTATATATACGTTTTTAAATTTAATATTTTTCTTCCTTAAGTGTGGAATAACACTTTAAAAATAGTAAAAATATATATATGTATATATATTTTTGGAGTGTCTCTACACTTCCTTACTTTCCTCTGCCTATCCCGCCCTTTGCGGGATACAGCGGGGAGCTGTTAAATAAAAAATAGAGTTTTTTTTGGAGTGTATAACACTAGACCCTCAAGTGCCCTTTACCTATCCCGCCATTAGCGGGATACAGCGTGAAACTGATAAAAAAATAAGGTTTTCCTTTTAGAGTGTCTTAACACTACACTCCCAATATCCCTCTATCTATCCCGCACATATGCAGGATACAGCGTGAAGTTGATTTTTTTTTATTTTTATATAAAAAGAAGAAATAAACCCTCAAGTGATGAGAGAATTTGGTCTAGCCGTTTATTCTCCTTTGCGGGAATCACTCCAACACTATACCGAGGTTCAAATACAGATATTTATGGCTTATCTGGACGATCCGAATTTGAAACAGGTGGGGAACCTTCTATATTTATATTGGGAACCTAAATTATATATGTTTGGTTGTTTGATTTATTTTAGAAAGACTAGATTCTAAGCGTGTTTTTTTTAGCTTTTTGGTGTATTCCTCATATGACAGGGTACAAAATGGGAACCTAGTGTAAGGACATGTGTGTGAGTGGTGAAACTTGACTCAAGCTTTAACCTTGTTATACAATTCAAATCAGTTGAAAGTGCATTAAAGGGAGTGTTTGAACACTGGGTTCCCAAGTTTCCTCTGCCGTTTCTGCCAAAAAGGCAAAGGGCAAAAAGGCAAAAGGCAAAGTTTCTGCGGGATTCAGATGCAAAGCTGAAAAAGTCTTGTGATGTCTTCTGATCTATTAAAAAAACTATATCATAGTATTTTCTATCGCTTATACAGGTTGAGCTCGGTGAGAACGTATGGCTTAGTTGGTCAGAGCGCTTGGAAGGTTTCCAAGAGGCGCGGGTTCAAATCCTGCTTCGTTCAAATTTTTATACATTTTTAAATTTAGTAAATATTATACATTTATTTTAATAGATCGCCTGTATACGCGATAACTAAATATTAGGTATAATATAGTTTTTTTAAAAGATCACCTGTATAAGCTATAAAAAATATTATATAATAATATTTTTTATGAGGCCTGTCATGGCGCAGTGGCACAAGCTTGTGACTGTTCGTCGCTGTCGGATGGCTTAGTGGTCAGAACGCTTGAACGGTTTTCAAGAGGCGTGGGTTCAAATCCTGCTTCGTCCAAATTTTTATACGTTTTTAAATTTAGTATTTTTCTTTCCTAAGTGTGAAATAACACTTTAAAAAAATAGTAAAAAATTTGTATAATATTTTTGATCGCTTATACAGGTTAATCTATTAAAAAAACCATGTTATAATTTTTTATCGCTTATACAGGTTGATCTATTAAAAGATAATATTGTAATATTTTTTATAGCTTATACAGGTTGATCTATTAGAGAACTATATTATAATACTTTTTATAGCTTATACAGGTTGATCTATTAGAAAACTATATTATAATATTTTTTATCGTTTATACAGGTTAATCTATTAAAAAAACCATATTATAATTTTTTATCGCTTATACAGGTTGATCTATTAGAAAACTATATTATAATACTTTTTATCGCTTATACAGGTTGATCTATTAAAAAATAATATTATTATATTTTTTTATCTATACAGGATGATCTTCTAGAATATTCCAGAGCGGTGTTATCACTCGCTGATAAGACAGAAACTAGACTGACAACGGCGTACTCTAGAGGTGTGGAGGTAGCGGGTTCGGCTATATATCCATTTTACGCGCCGGCTGTTGAAGTAAGTTTGTTTTTTTCAGCTTCACGCTGTATCCCGCACATGGTAGCGTGTTAAAGGGATCGGAGTGTCTATACTTTAGGTTCCCAAGTTCCGTCCGCCTACCTGGCAATTTACAGTATACACCGGGAAGTTAAAAAAAAAATATTGTTTATACAGAGTGATATATATTTTTTTAAGTAATAGATATTTTTTATTCTGCAGAGGTATTTTGATGATATAGTGTTAAGACACTCTTTTCCTTCAAATTTTTGAGGTATTTTGTCTTGTTACCAGAGTGATAAAATTAAAATCGATACATATAATAAATATGGGACTGATCGCTGTCTGTACATAGAAGATATATTAAATAATATCTTATAGGGGACGTTTATTTATATAGTAGGAGAGAAAATAGTGATTTTTAAAATTTTTGTTTGTTTGTCTGTACGTTTGTACGTGCTAATCTCAGAAATGGTTAACCAGATTTAAATGCAGTTTTCACTATTATATATAACAACTATCCTTCGATGTTCAGTATTTAGTTTTAGTTCAATGGTTTAGTAAATGAAAAAAAATTAAGTCAATTAAAAATATTTGGTTTGACTAAATTGTTACAGCAATTTTATTCATTTAAATGAAATATTAGTTTTCAATATATAAATATTGTCTTAAAAGTGATAATGTTATTAGAACAAGAGAGTAATTGAGATTAGTGACATAAAATAGTATAATTCAAGCGGGCGAAGCCGCCAGCATATCATAAAATCGAGCACCGAGTGTTTAAACACTAAGCTCAGAGTGTTTAAACACTAAGCTCCATATCTACCTACAAACAAAGCGCGATGTGAAAACTATTTTTTTTCCAGCATTTCACATCAGCTCTCCTATCTCTGATAGCCACTCACACTCGCACCATAGAGACCCAGTTCCTCAGGGCCATTTCCTCTGGGGAACCTGCTGGGGTGCTCAGCGGAACCTTCCCGGCTTCTCTGGTTCTGGAGAACGCGACGGCATGTCTCCTCGAGACCCTCGCCTGGAGACAGCTGGTGGTGGAGAAGGAGAGCGCTATTTATAATGGTATTTTTTTAGCTTCACCCTGTATCCCGCATACGGCAGGGTTGGCGGAGGGAACTTGGGAACCTAGTGTTAAGACACTCTGTTTCCCACTTTCCGCCGATTTTGAGGCATTGCGTGGCGGATTGAGTGGCGGAACTCAACGCCGCGAAGAAATGAAAATAATAAATGTTTAATGTGGAAATATTAAATATTTAATTTCCTCGAGTGTGTATCGAACCCACAACCTGTCGGTTACAGTCACACGTTTGTTCCTCTGCGCCACGACAGGCCTCAGTATAACGGTATTAAAGTCTAATTTGGCTGGGTTGTTTGGTTCTGTATCTTATTGAGGGTATTTAATGTTTTTTTTTTAATTTTTATCGACGTTAATGCGAACAGAGTGTCTTAACACTATATTTTTATGTTTTCTCTGTCTACCCTGTGGAGGAACTTAACGCCGCGCTTTGTCTCGTCACGAAAGAAGTAAAAATATTTTGAAAAATATTAAACTTTTTTTTTATTTTACGGTGTATTATTATATTGGTTCCGTAGCGGGAACCTGGGGACCCAAGACCAGATACTTCCCCACTTGCCACTGAATTCTTGTGGCGATGCGTTGTTGAATGAGGAAACTCAACGCCGCGATTTGTCTTGTTAATTAAACATTTTTCAGTGTAATTTTTTTTTTTGATCAGTTTAATAGTATTTGTGTGAAAATAGAATAAAAATATACACAAATTCTCACATTTATAATATTAGAAGAAAAAAAGAATTGTAAAAAAAAAGACAATTTATATCAATTACGGCGTTGATCTCCGCCACTCAATATACATAATGTCTCAAATTTGGCGGTAAATGAGACATGGAAATATCTTGAGGACGGAGTGTCTTAACACTAGGTTCCCAAGTTCCCTTTATCTACCATGTGCGGGATACAGCGTGAAGCTGAAAAAAAATTATATCTCAACACAGATGAACAACATCCACTCCGAGACCTTCCCACTTACCTCCTAAGCGAGGAAAATAAGACATTGATGGTGAAGGAAGCGCCGCCCAGTGTCTCAGGTCTCCGTAGAGCTCGCGACACATTGAAAGTGTTAGCTAGATCGATATTACGGAACCCTATTGATGTGCAACTAGGTGAGTGTTTTTCATTTTTTTGGTTCTCAGAGGGAACCTCTGGGAACCTAGCGTTACTAGTGGACATTTCGTTCTCATTAAGGCACTTTCGGGGTGTGTGCCAAATTTCAGAGACATTGGGTGTTAAGTGATGGAGTTTAACGCCGTTCTTTGCCTTGTTACCAGAGCGTAGAATGAAAATATTAAATGTTTCATTTCTCCGTCACACCGTCGTTTACAGTCACACGCTTGTGCCACTAAGAAAAGAACTTTAAGGGATTTTGAAATTCCGTTTATTATGAAAGCAACGGGTTTTTAAAATTTGGTCTATTTCTTTTTTTTTTATTTAAATATGAAGATGTGAAAAGAACGATTTAGGCAAGGAACGATTTAGTAAGACTCCAAAGAGAAAAAAAAGAATTAAAATATATACATAAATATTTGTATATATATGTTTTAATTGTTTAGAAGAAGAAGATTTTGAATAAAAATATTTTGAATAAAGATTTTGAATATAGATTTTGAATAAATATTTTGAATAAAGATTTTGAATAAATATTTTGAATATAAAGATTTTGAATAAAAAGATTTTGAATATAAAGATTTTGAATAAAAGGATTATGAATAAAAACATTTTGAATATAAAGATTTTGAACAAAAAGAAAATTCAGAAAATTTCATAATAAACGATAAAATAATTATTTTTGTAACCTTTTTTGTTATTGTTTTTGGTTATTTTTGTTACTTTTTTGTATTTGTTTTTTTTTTTATTTTTCTTTTGATAGTGTTTTTCTTTGGATTTTTTTGTATTCTTTTTTGAATATTCTCCATGTTCCCCCCAAGAAAAAATCCCACAGCTTCCGGTGTGGCACAACAACGACTCCCTATCAACGGACCTACCCGACTTTGCTCTATCACCGCAGGAATATATCACTGAGGTATGAAAATATGTTGAAAATATTAATCAATTTGATAAGTGCGAGTTCGATGATCAATTTGGGGGCATGAAATGTTTAAACTTTCAATTTTATTCGCGCTGATCCATTGGTGAAAGCGGTGTTTAGTTCCGCCAGTCACTTGTATTATTTGGTTGAAAGTGGGGAACGGACGTCTTGACACAAGGTTCCCAGATTGTCGCCGACTATCTCGCTATTAGCGAGATATAGCGTGAAGTTAACGGAAAGTATTAATTCATATTTAGTAAGTTTATAATTACTTTGAGATTTTCTTTAAATGTTTTTATCAAATAACAACAATGATTATGATCTTCAACGAGGTAAAACGCGGCGTTGAGCACCGTCACTCAACACGCAATATCCCGGAAACAATTCGCCGGAAAATAGGGAACGGAAGAGTATCAATGAGAACACGTTGTCCCACCACTAGGTTCCCAAGTTCCCTCTGACTATCGTTTAGAAAAAAAATATTAATTTGTCATACTCTTTTTTTACAGATCGGACAATATTTAATGACGCTACCGCAGCATTTGGAGATGCATGTGTCGGATAAACAAGCCACGTGGCAGTTTCTGACTGAGGTATTTATTTACAGTGAGTGAGTGAGTGAGTGAGTGAATGGGGAAATTGAGAAGTTAATCAGTGAATAAGTGAGTGAATGGGTGATTAAATGTGTGAATATAAATAAATGAATTGATGAATAAATAAATTAAGTGAATAAATGAATAATAAATGTGGATTTAAATAATTTAGTGAATATACCTATAATAAGTAAATGAATGAATAAGTGTATAGGTAAATGAATTATTAAGTGAATAGTTAAATGAATTAATAAGTGTATAGGTAAATGAATTAATAAGTGAACAGGTAAATTCATTATAAAGTGAATAGGTAAAGGAATCAATAAGTGAACAGTTAAATGAATTAATAAGTGAATAGTTAAATGAATTAATAAGTGTATAGGTAAATGAATTATTAAGTGAATAGTTAAATGAATTATTAAGTGAATAGTTAAATGAATTAATAAGTGTATAGGTAAATGAATTATTAAGTGAATAGTTAAATGAATTAATAAGTGTATTGGTAAATGAATTATTAAGTGAATAGTTAAATGAATTAATAAGTGTATAGGTAAATGAATTAATAAGTGAATAGGTTAACGAATTATGAAGCGAATAGTTAAATGAATTAATAAGTGAACAGGTAAATGAATTTTAAAATGAATAGTTAAATGAATTAATAAGTGAACAGGTAAATGAATTAATAAGTGAACAGGTAAATGAATTTTAAAATGAATAGTTAAATGAATTAATAAGTGAACAGGTAAATGAATTAATAAGTGAACAGGTAAATGAATTTTGAAATGAATAGTTAAATGAATTAATAAGTGAACAGGTAAATGAATTAATAAGTGAACAGGTAAATGAATTTTGAAATGAATAGTTAAATGAATTAATAAGTGAATAGGTAAACGAATTATAAATAAAATTAAAAACGTATAAAAATTTTAACGTAGCGTGATTCGAACCCGCGTCTCTTGTTTACCGTCCAAATTCTCTGACCACTAAGCTATACGTTCTCATCAAGCTACGTCGAAATTCTTACATATAATGGCACTAAAAAAAATAACGTATAAATAAAATTATATTCATATATTTTTTTTTTAGTTATGCACACACACATGTGAAGTGTATGCGGAGAAAATATTGAACATTAGAAACATGGACGCTCTCGGAACTAAACGCTGCCTCACAGATATAGGTAATATATTTCATTTATTCATAAAAAAAAACTCGGGTTTTGAACCTGCGTCTCTTGTTTACTCTTACCACTGAGCCTTAAGGTCTCGAGTCGAGAATCTTTGAAATAAATTAATAATTCAAAAAGTTGTTGTCTATGTTGGTTGGGTGTCGGAACTAAACACCGCGATTTGTCGAGTCCTCAGGTTTTTCTGCTTTGTGCGGGATGCAGCGTGTTTTTTTTTCTTCACGCTCTATCCCGCAGATGACAAGTTAGACAGAGGGACTTTGGGAACCTACTGTTAAGGTACTCTCGTTCCCCACATTTCGCCGAACTTAAGGCTTTTTATGTAGTAGTGGAACAGCGTAACTCAACGCCGCGCTTTCTTTTGTGTGTATATATTGATTTTTTTTTCCAGTATATCTTTCAAGTGTGGTCGAAGATTTAGGTAGTAATATAACACCGGCCCTAAAAAATCTGGAGAAATCACTCCGCGCTGCGACACCTAGTTACGGAGAGTGAAAAAAATGTGTGTTTATTTAAATATATATTAAGAAATATATGTGTTTATTTAAATGTGTTTATTTGAACATATATATTATTAAGAAATAAATGTTTTTATTTAATTGTATTTTATTAAGAAATAAATGTATTTATTTAAATGTATTTTATTAAGAAATAAATGTATTTATTTAAATGTATTTTATCAAGAAATAAATGTATTTATTTTAATGTATTTTATTCAGAAATAAATGTGTTTATTTAAACCTACCCGCTTACTTATCTTCACGCTGTATCCCGCACATGGCAGGGTAGGCGGAGAAAACTTGGGAACTAGTGTTAAGACACTCCATTCCATTGCTCACTTTCCGCTGTTGAATTTGTGGCATTGCGTGTTGAGGCGGAACTGAACGCCCCACTAGAATATTGAATATTACAAACTGAAAATATTAAATATTTCATTTCCTCGACACGACAGGCCTTATTTCTTATTTAAATCTATATTATTAAAAAACAGTGTTCATTATAGTTAAGCAAAACATTGCTCACACTCTTTATAGTTTAACAAAAAAAACTACTAAACGAATTTAGGCGAAACTTTTCAGTAATATAGCTTATATATCAGAATAATTAATTTTTGTAAGCATTTTATATGATTTTGTCTATAGTGTAAAAATAAGTATGAGCGGGCGAAGCCGTTTGAAGGTCGCTTTTATTATATAAATTGAAATATAAGTATAATAGGATTCATTAGACGCAGTTTTTTTTTCGAATATTTTTATTTAGGTATTTATTTATTTTTTTTAGCTTCACGCTGTATCCCGCACAAGGCAGGGTTGGCAGGGGGAACTCGGGAACCTAGTGTCAAGACACTCCATTCCCCACGTTCCGCCGAATTTGAAGCATTGCGTGTTGAATGGCGGAACTCAACGCCGCGCTTTGCCTTATTACCAAAGGGAAGAAATGAAACATTAAATATTTAAATTGAAAATATTAAATATTTCATTACCTCGAGTGTGTATCGAACCCACAACCCGTCGGTTACAGTCACACGCTTGTGCCTCTGCGCCACGACAGGGCTCAGGCCATTTATTTAATTATTTAAATCACTTACTCACGTAGCTTTAAGCTGTATTCCTCACATGGCAGATGGAACTTGGCACCCTAGTGTTAAGACACTCCGTTGTGTTCCTTACTTTCGCCGAATTTGAGTCGTTGCGTGTTAAGAGGCGTAACTCAACGCCGCGCTTTGATCTGCTACCACAGCGAAGAAATGGAAACGTTGAATATTTAAATTGAAAATATTTAATATTTCACTCTGGTAACAAAGTACAGCGCGGCGTTGAGCTCCGTCACTCAACACGCAATACCCCAAATTGGGTGGAAAGTTGGAAACGGAACGGAGAGTCCCAACACCAGGTTCCCAAGTTCCCTCTGCCTGCCCCGTCGTGCGGGGTACAGAATAAATAAAAATATTTGTTCTTTTTCTACATTCAAGCGCAACATTTTGCGTTGTCAAAGAATGTTTATTTATGAAGTGTTGAAAACATGAGTGTGAGAGACGAGGCATTGAACGTCGTTTAGAACAAACTGAATACTTTATGTAATATATATATATATATATATATATATATATATATATATATATATATATATATATATATATATATATATATATATATATATATATAAACCTATACATATAATAAATCTGTAACTGATTACTGTCTGTACATAGAAGATATATTAAATAACATCTTATAGGGGACGTTTATTTATGTAGTAGGAGAGAAAATAGTGTTTTTTTTTTGTCTGTTTGTCTGTGTGTTTGTTCGCGCTAATCTCAGAAACGACTAATCAGATTTATGTACGTGCCGTTTTCACTATCACATTTTGGCAGCATTCTGCCAACATTTAGAGTTTGTTTTATTTAAATCGGGAAAAAGTTACAACAAATATAAAATATATGTATAAATATTGTCTTAAAAGTGATAACGTTATTAGAACAAAAACATATTATATAATAAAATATATATAAATATATAT
>DWMZ01004233.1:0-11916 GCA_018249855.1 Eueides tales michaeli
TACGTAATATCCACAATATCTAGATTATGTGCTTAGCTAGCGTATCTCATTATTTTAAGAAGATTACTATACATAGATTCTTTGTACGACGCATGAAGGGAATGTATTTTGACTAACATTGTTAAGGGTTAATTTCCTATGCTAAAAAAAAATTAAAGCTGTCGTGGTTCAGTGGCTTGACGTTTGATAGTAAACGTAATGATTGTGGCTATGATTTTTGCTTGAAACAAAACTCCATCTGGCAAAACACACCACGGTGCTAAGCTCCGTAATTAAATACATATTAGTTTGAAAAAGGTTTAAAAATGGAGAATAGAGAATATAGTCACTCACATAACTTCTCTCTGATTAACTTCCTTACTAGAAAAGGCGAGAATTTGAACCTACGTCTCTTGGAACTGTCCAAACGCTACCATTTAACCTCGCTCAATCAAGATTATTGCAATTTATTTATATTGCATTTACTCTGATATGGTGATATTCTGAATTAATTATCTATCTAACTTAATTTCTAATAGTTTCTGATATTTGCGCGTTCAGCGAAACAAACTCTGCTTCAGATCCTTTCATAATATTATTATAGAAACATCCACAATGTACTAAGTACTTGAACTTCAATCTTTTAACGCCTGTACAGTTTTACCGACATATTAAATTAAACCCTTAGGCGGTACTGAAAGGCTGCCTCGATATTAAGTGCCCATAAATCGTCAGACATCGGTCGGAATGATACCACGCGCCTCACTTTTAGCATTCCGAGTAAAATATTATTATTTTTACGTTTCCCTTGCCGAATATATTACTTTGGAGATTTCTTATATTTTTTTAACCCCGTAGCTCGAGCTTTTGTGTGATATTCTGGGAATGTCAGAAGTAAAGTATCGCTTGTTCAGAGTTGCATAGCTCTTGGATGGATATGAATTTGTCATATCTTATGTATGTACGAGTATATGTAAAATACTGAGTGAATATGTTTTTTAAAGGAGTTTGGCGTTCAAATTGTGAATATATATATTTTTTTGATGCTTGTCGTGGCGAAGAGGATAAATTATCGATTCTAAACGAAAGGTTATCGGTTCGATCCCCACTATAGGTAATTAAATATTTAATATTTTTATATCCTCGCTCTGGCAACGAGGCAAAGCAGCGTTGAGTTCCACCAGAAAACACGGAATGCTTTTAGAATTTGAGATGATTTCAACATAGCTACAAAAAAATAATACAAAGTGAACAACTCGTTAAGAATAAACTGTAGTAAATGTAATTAACCAAGAAGTTATATAGACGTTAACGTGCCCTTAATTCATTTTTATATTAGTTAAAAAAATACTAATTATGCTATGTTTCCATGCTATTTATGAGACCTTAGCAACATTTTATAATATTCTTTGACTTTGTATGGGCTCTTCTTTAAAATTCTAATTAGAACTGTGCTGTTTTTTTTAATACCTATTTTGCACTATTGTCATCGATTTGCTGCGTTGCTTTCTGCTATTCAACCTGCGGTATTTAGAGCACAGAGTGGTTATATATATTAGCTTAACTTTGACTACCCTGTTAGACTTGAAATACAGAGAGCTACAAGAAAAATCTCTAATTTCTAAGGTGTAAATCCGATAAAATGCTTATTACATTATAATAAAGAAGATTCTTAGAAAACATAATATATATTTTTTACTTGGTCTTGCCATAAATATTTTTACAAAGGATAAAAAAAAATTATACGCATTCTTTTATTATTATTCAAAATATATAGCTTATTGGAAGCCTCCATTCACTGCAATACAGTCTTTCAAATGTGAGGCCAGATGGCCAGGCCACGCACTCTTTCTATGAGAAAACTCTTCACTACCATTAAAATCATGACTGGATGACGGCCAGTGTTCAGCTCTAATGTCCGCAACGATCCTAATCGAGATTGGGTGGATTGAGCTTTATGACTCGGTCTTGTCTTGCAAAAAGGACCATTTTTAGTTATTGAACCATGGCACTGTAAAACTGCTGCATCTCCTAAGTCATCTTTTAAAATACGCGACTCTTCTTAAGGTAAAATCAAAAAAAGGAAAAGGATTTCTTCGAATTCTCTCGCTTATCTATATTTATCACCCCACTCCATTTGAACACCATAAAATATTTTACAATATATTAAGTAATCATTACAAATTATGTAATGTTTTGTTTATTTTTAATTGTAACAGAATTTATTCACATTTTATTTAGAAGAGATAACCTACGGTTTAATTTTGATGGTCAATCCAATTTAACCTTAAATAGTTCCTAAAATTATCGCTTATACCTTAGAAGAAAATTCAGCATTATAATATTAGTATAAAACTTATAATAAGCAGTTAATATCGATAATTGTAATAAATATCGATGTCCAAATCACAGATATCAGTTACATTCAACTAGTACAAAATCTATACTTTACATTAGATAACGAAAAAAACTAATACAGTAGTTCTAAAAAAAAGAACATTAAAAAAAGATAAGGTATTATAATCAAGGCACAGTGTATTTAAGTCTCCAAGAAAGCTTCTAAATGTACTTTCAATCTTTCACTTGTCAGGCAAGTTTATAATATATATATATATATATATATATATATATATATATATATATATATATATATATATATATATATATATATATATATATGTATGTGTATGTTGCTTTATAGATGACCAAAAAATTTTGCAAAAGATAGACGTTATTTTATATTTACAGCTAAAATACTAAATAGAGAGAAGAAAAAATGACGAAAAGGAAAGTCATGTCACAACATTTGTTAACTGAAACCGCTTTGAATTATACACAAAACCCAAATGAGCTGCCTCTGATTTATGCGTTGTAAGGCAAGTTTTAATTTCGCAACGTTCAAGCTTAGCTATTTCTTTATAGCGTACCCATAAAAGTGTCCGTCCGTTGATATTTATTGAGCACAACAATATACTTGCGGTGTTTGAAGACTTTACATATTTCTTCTAAAAAATATACGATGTCAAAATTCTACGGTATTTCTTTTATTTGGGTTAGATACTCGTAAATCAAGTGTACTCAAAGCTGTGTGTTGTTTTTATATATTTTTTTCTCGTCATTCGACATACGTACTGTTCTAGTCTGTTCATAGTTTGTAGAGATCTGAGCGTGCCAGTTGGGCTTGTTACCTATAGAATGTAGGCAAGAATCTAGAGTTGACGTTCGTTATTTTATTTTGGACCAATTACCGAGACTGCGTCTTGGTTTTTTACCGGAGAAGGAATCGAACCCATAACTTTCACATATACAACGGCTCTAACAACTAGAAACACAATATAAACTTTTATTTATTTAATAAAAAATTCGTTCGCATTTTCTAAATTATAACGTTGCTACGTGAACGAAGTACTAAGCAAAATGAATTATGGCCACTCGGTTTCTGCAGAATAATAACACTTTTAACGGTAAATCTATTTCAATTGCAACACTTGTAAATAATAGAGTATGTTAGAGGATTTTAAAATAATTCTAAGGTGGATTGCGTTATTTTATATAAAGAGATAAAAGCTAGTGCTTTTATTTCTGATTTGTTTTAATATATTGAAAATCACATTTTCTATGGTTGGGTTCTGAATCTGAGGTACATTGTCAGTCAGTTATTCAGACAACAAATGTTATATTATATAGGTATTTTTTTTTTTTCATTTTCGCTTTATGTTGTATCCCCCACATAGCAAGGTAGGTAGAGAGAACCTGGAGAAAGCTAGTGTTAAGACTCTCCGTCCGTTCCGTTTCCCACTTTACGTCGAATTTGAGGCGTTGCGTATTGAGTTGCGGAACACAACGCCGCGCGTTGCCTTGCTTTGTTGAAAATATAAATATTTAACTTTCTAGAGTGGAGATTGTACCCCCACGTGACGACGTATAATTTTCTACAGAGTAATACGATTTCGATTTTTTTTTAAAACACTACATACAAGTTTTTACTTAACTTATGGTAAGTTAGTGCGTTTGTTAGTATGCGTAAAATCTGGCCACCTCAATTTGATCCACTTCCCAGAGTCCGATTGAGCTGACGTTTAATTGAAAACAACTAACATATAATTAATATTATTGTCGTTAATACAAAATGGGCGCCACAACAAGATGGCGGATTAAAAATTTATTTTTTGTACCCACTTTATGTGGGTATCAAATGAAAGCGCCTGATTTGTAAAATTCAATACACCATGAAACTAACACTTGTTACCGCAACAGATTCATATTCAATATGTATTCGAAGTACACTTCTACATATCTAACTAGATACATAATATCAAGAAACAGTTATTCCATAACAAGCTCTGCACAACTTTGAAACAATAGCTTCCTTTAGATAAAGCTCCGATACGAAATGTTTGATGTATGAATAATAACATATATGTATACATAGCTTAGTATATTTCGTCAGATAACAATCTATATATGAAATTCCACCTAAATTACATGCTAAAGTTTCATTCTTCGCTCTTTGCTCTTACAAGATCGATAGCTGAAAAGGCCGTCTATTATGATATCAAAGATATTTGTGTGGGAAACGGAAGTGGAACGGAGTGTCTTAAAACTAGGTTCCCGGGTTCCCCCTGCCTACCCTGACTTGTGCGGGATACAGCGTGAAGCTAAAAAAAAGACATTTGTAATGCCTTTTTTTTAGTTTCACGCTAATATAAGGTTAATAACATAATATGGCCAATATTATCGTACGGTCTTATAATAATCGGTTGCTATTTATTATCGCTATAAGTATGTATTTATTATATGTATGTATGTTTTTTTGTGTGAAATCAACGCTCTACGTTTTGTATTGATTATATTGTAATATATATATATATATATATGTATGTGTATGTTGCTTTATAATATATCTGTATAGATTATTAAGTGTTTTTATGTACTTTACAGCGAATGTGAATGTTAAGTGCGGTTTTCTTTCTTTTTTCTTTTTTAAATTTGAGACGTAGGTATAAATCGGAGCGCCAAACGTACTCGATCCATCCATTCAAATTGAGTGGATATATACTAATTGTTTTATTGGAGTTACGAGGTGTAGCCGCTGCTAGTGGTAGCACGGGGGTAGAAGCGAGCGACTTTTAATACGCCATGAAAATATTTTTTTTTCGTGCTTCGGTACGGAGACAAAGTGCGGTGTTGAATTCCGCCACTTAACTCGCAATGCGTCAATTTGGCGGAAAGTGAAGAATGATTTAATAGGAACGGAGAATGTTAATAGTATCCCAGGTTCCATCTGCTGCCAATGTAAAGATAAAAAAAACTAAATAAAAAATGAACCCTTTTAGAAGCCATGAAACGATTGATATGATACAGTTGATTGGACTTCGTTCACGCCCTCATAACTTTTTATTATTCCATGCTAACAATACGTTGATTAATGAAACAATATATTAAGTGAAATACAAAAAATCTATTCTGCATGTAGAAATTAAATGTGCAACAATTTTGATGATCAATTTAAGTAAATCTGTCTTGAGAGGCCAGAAGTGGCGCAGGGGCAAAAGCGTGTGCAAACCAGGACAGGTTGTGGTTTCTATCCCCACTTGTTGTATCCCGCATGTAACAGGGTAGACGGAGGGAACTTGGGAACCTAGTTTTAAAAAACTCAGTTCCGTTCCCCAATTTCCGTTGAATTTGTGGTATTGCGTGTTGAGTGGCGGAAATTAAATATTTATTTATACTTATAATATTTAATATTTGTGTTTATTCGCTCTGGTAACAAGGTAACCACTCAATCATGTCTCAAACTTGGCGGAAATTGAAAAATCCTTTCGTTTTCCAAAATATCTTAAAACAAGGATCCTAAGCTCTCTCTGCCTATCCTACCATGAGCTTGAACCATCATTTCCGTTAACTGGCTTCGTTAAATTTTCAAGACATTCCTTTGAGTTGTGTTGAATGGATCTTGACATCGCCATTTATATAATTACCAGAGCGAGTAAGTGATAATAATTTACTAAATTTAAAAACGTATAAAAATTTAAACGAAGCAGGATTTGAACCCGCACCTCTTGGAATCCGTCCAAGCGCTCTGACCACTTAGCCATTCGTTCTCACCAAGCTCCGTCGAAATTTTTATACGCTTGTTACAACTTATATATGTTGTTAGCATCTCTGTAGGGAGATTTTTACAAATTTCCTCTACCCAAAGACAATTCGTTAGAATTATCGTTTGGCAAGAGAGAATGCTATTTATTAATATTTTTTACTATTTTTAAAGTGTTATTCATATATATATATATACGTTTTTAAATTTAGTATTTTTTTTTCTAAGTGTGGAATAACACTTTAAAAATAGTAAAAATATTGATAATAATTTGTTTTAAGGAAGTAACGGTTGTTAGAAGTTTGAAATGTAAGTTATATTGTATTACGAGAACTAACTTGTTGATACACAAAGCACAGCGAAGTCATATGAAGACTTAACTTACTCCAAGTATTAGAAAGGATACTAGCAATGATATATAATTGTAGCGCTGATTGAATGCGTTAGTCGTAAATTGAAAGTCATTTTGGGGGAAATATTTCTTTTTTATAAGAAAATGTTCAGTTGCAAAGTTAGTTATTAGGTTTTAAGGAATTATATTCCAAAAGTAAATAAATGAAAATAACCTACCTTCTTGAACGGTATTGAAGATGTGGGGGGGTTTGAGCTACAAAACTTTAAATGAGTTTTTTTTCAACTTCAATCTGTAACCTGCACATGGCATTGTAAAAGGAAAGGAGTAGTGGAACTAAGTACCACACCCTCGTTACCAGATCAAAGAAATGAAAGTGTTAAATATTTAATTTCCTCGAGTGGTCCGAACTTATGATCTATATCGTTAACACTATGTTTATAAGTGTGCGAAGATATTTCTCTCTTTACTGTGTGATACTGTAAAAATGGAAGCTTACAATATTTGAGGTCTCTTGTGGCACAGGGACACAAGTGTGTGACTGTAAACGACAGGTTGCGGTTTCGATCCCCACTTGAGGAAATGGAATATTTAATATGTTTAATATCTAGAATCTACCCAGTGTTCCTGGAAAATATACATACATCAAACAAAAGAAAAACATGAAAAGAACAGGCTGTGATTTTCTTTAATTTGAACACTAATTTAAATTAAAAAAAACTAAACAAAGTCATAAACAAAACTTGTATAACGTAATTATTTCCAAACCAACAGATCTAACAAGTAAATACTAATACAACAGTAGCTGTAAGTAATACGACTTCGCTCGGGTGTAAACGGTTGTGTTGTGAGTTGTAATCACATAGCTGTCACCTCGAAGCTTACTTAGGTCGTGTCAGACTGTACGCGATGCTATAAATTAGCTTCTTCTGCAAAGTATGAGTTAGGTGAAAATGGCGTTTAGTTCCGCCATTAAACCCACAATATTACGGTGTTCTCCACTTTCCCAAAGTACAAGTCAGGTTAAAGAACAGCGTTGAGCTCCACCGCTGAAA
This sequence comes from Eueides tales michaeli, assembly GCA_018249855.1. Classification (NCBI taxonomy): domain Eukaryota; kingdom Metazoa; phylum Arthropoda; class Insecta; order Lepidoptera; family Nymphalidae; genus Eueides; species Eueides tales. The sequence continues at coordinate 7,484 of DWMZ01004233.1, forward strand.
ATCATATTTTTTGCCAGATAGTGGGGAAGGCACGTGTTATCACTCTCTTTCTCGCAAACCTGAGGCATACAACGTCAAGTTGATATAAAAGCCCATCGTTCAATAAATAATGTGAAATAAAAAAATATATACTATCTATTTTCAAGTGAATATAATCAAGAACTCTTACCTCTGAAAGTAAAAGTCAGGCAAAAAACAACGTAGACTTTTGCCACTGAACATGGAATGTTCGGACACTCACTGTCCGTTGCACGCTTGATACCCCATAATTTATAAATAGAACTGACTATACACCATGCTATAATAGAATATATAGTTTAGCATACGTTTACCTGTTATCATTGTAGAGGATCTTTTTTAACTTGAATTATAGTTTACAACAATAAATTTGGTTATAAGAAAATAATTGTACCGCTTGTTAAGTCTGTTATTTAAAAAATGAATGGTATTTGAAAGAAATGCAGAAATGATGGAATCCAAGATGGCTAAACATGGAAAGACAAGACTAAAGTGGTATACCTAGGAAATAATGAAGAAAGAAGATACAAAATTAATGTGGAAATAAAGGCATATTGCTGCCGAAAACCGAATTAACAGAGTCTTGGGTGTTTAAAAGCTTCTTATAGAGTTAAAACATGAAGATATATTTTTATAAAGATATATACAAGTGGTGCAAGAAAGAATCGTTCATCGATTCATGAGGCACAAGCGACAGTAAACGCGGTGGTTATGGGTTTGACTTGCAATACCTCAAGTATTTGGAGGAAAATGAAAACGGCCCATCTGTTCCTCGCATTTGCAGCGAAATTCTTAATGGAGAACAGAGTATCATAATACTAAGGCTCCCTCTGCCTTTTCAGGTTCCCTCTGCCTAACTTGTAATGTAAAGTTAGTACACATTTAAATTTCAATATTTTGCTTTAAAAAAACTAAGGAAAGACGAGAGCCATTTTGGTTAAATATTAGAAGGGATTAATTCCATTGTAAAGGTATTCTAGTCAATTTCCTTACTCTAAAATTAATATTGGTTTTCAAATTACGAGTTCCTTTAAAATTTCAATACGCTTTGTTATATAATATTTCATTTTTAAAACGGTAACAATATTTTTGTTTTCGCTCTATATTCTAATCCAGATTTAATATAATAAAATCGGTACAGTAATATACTTATTATTATTTTTTTATTCTTTACAGTTTCGTATATTAAATTAACGAAATAAACTTATTTTTACTATTTTTAAAGTGTTATTCCACACTTAGGAAAGAAAAATACTAAATTTAAAACCGTATAAAAATTTGGACGAAGCAGGATTTGAACCTGCCTCTTGAAAACCGTTCAAGCGCTCTGACCACTAAGCCATCCCTAAGTGGTCAGAGCGCTTGAACGGTTTTCAAGAGACGCAGGTTCAAATCCTGCTTCGTCCAAATTTTTATACGTTTTTAAATTTAGTATTTTTCTTCCCGAAATAAACTTACTACCTCAGTCTCACATTATTGTAAATATCTTTTTATGTATCTAAATGTAACCTTAAATTGTTGTATACTTACATTGTGTTGAGAAATAAAGATTATATTATTATTATTATTATTAGTTTCTAGGAATTGGATTTTTTTAATTTTGATTATATTTTTATTATTAGCTTCACACTATACAGCACATGGCTGCACAGGCAGTGAACGTTCGGGAACCTAGTTACTTAGACACTCCGCTACGTTCCCCACTTTCTGCCGAATTTGTGGCGTTGTGCTTAAAGTGTCGGAACTCAACGCCGCAATTCGCCTTGTTACACGAAGAAGTGAAAGCATTAAATATTTAATTTGTAAATAATAACATAAATATTTTATATCGTCCAGTGGGGATCTAATCCACAACCTGTCACGTTTACAGTCACACATTTGTGCCCCTGCGCCACGACACGCCGTTTGTTTATATTATTAAGTTATAAAGATATTAACTACTATGAGGCTAATACGATTATGTACAAATAGAAACAGTTTTATATACTATATACTGATATATTTCTATTAACTAAAATTACATTAATCACCAAAATTAAAATAATAATCTCCATAATTAAAATGAATTCAAAAATATGGCAACGGAAGTCTTTAGGGAGCGGAGTGTCTTTCAACCAGGATCCCAGGTTCCCCCTGCCTGCTCTGCTAAGTGCGACAGAAGTAAGAAAATATGAATTATCCGATGACTTTCCACATTTCCACTATTTGTCTTGCAAGCGTAATAATGTTAGTGCATTAAGCCTTTCAAACTTCCGTTAATCTGTCTCTATGAGAAATTGTACTGGAGCTACTCTTGCTAAAGTTTTAATGCAGTTTTCCTCAAAAATTGTGCAATGATTAAGTATTTTTTTGTAAAATCATGATGGGATATACCGTTGTTAAGGCAACTTTCAAAAATGGTTATTTAGTTTGTACTATACTGATAAAAAATTTGGTTATTGACTTAGTAAGTGTTAAGACACTGCGTCCTAATTTTGAGTTATTCCGAGCAGGGTGACAGAACTCAATATTTAGCGATATTTTGTTATTAGTTTTTCTAAGCTTGTACGCTTGGCTCTAGTGGAACGTGACAATTTTTTGTTCGCGGTCAGCCGGCGTTCATCGATTCATAAGACATTATCACGTTATTTCTAACATTTTAAAATAATTATTATATTATACGATAAGGAAAATGAAAACTTTTAGGAAACAACAGTTTTTTTTTCACACCTTTTAGAAAACGTTTCTAAAAACGTATAAGACTACGGAATATACTTAAGTAGGAACATTTTTTTCTAACAAATAAAAATAAATCCTAACAATCACAAAGTGAACTTATAGGATAGTGTTAACTACAACATAATTGTCTATTAATGAAATTGCAGCAAAGAAGCGACTCAACGAGGATATGAAAGCGCAATTAAAAACTTCATAACACCGAGTATTGCCACTGAAATGTTATTCACTTCCTGTATTCACGTTGTATTCGGTTTTAATAGGTTATAATATTAGTTTCTAAAGTTTCCCGCAAATAGCGGGATTGGTGACGGATTCTTGTGTTAATATAAATAAACGCGGGATACAGCGTGAAACTGAAAAAATACACGTAAAAGGTACAATATGATTTAGAAATTGATTCAGTTTTAAATAAGTTTTTAATCTTTGCATATGAATAAAATTGAAGGGTATCTGTGGTAACAAAATAAACGTGTTTGTACAGGTAAATATTTTTATTTACACAATATCAAAACACAAACCGAAATAGAGGCCGGTCGAGGCGCAGCGGCACAAGCGTGTGACTGTAACCGACAAGTTCAGGGTTCGATAACCAGTCGAGGAAATGAAATATTTAATATTTTCAATTTAAATATTTAATGTTTCATTTCTTCGCTCTGGTAATAAGGCAAAGCGCGGCGTTGAGTTCCATCACTCAACATGCAATGCCTCAAATTCGGCGGAAAGTGGGGAACGGAAGGGGAACGGAGTGTCTTAACACTAGGTTCCCGGGTTCCCTCAGCCTACCGTGCGAGATACAGCGTGAAGCTAAAAAACAAACAAATAATTTTGAAATTTTTGTTTGCCTGTCTGTCTTTCTGTTTGTTCAAGCTAATCTCCTGAATAGCTGAACTAATTTTATCGGAGTAAAATTCAAAGTTATTTGTATATTGTTTGACAACCCAGAGAGGGTCGTAAATAGACTACTTTGTATCACGGAATTCACTTAGAAGATTCAACTTGAGTGTGCCTTACACACATACCTACCAATTACTTAGACAGAAGTGAAATAACTAAACATTCTTTTCTATTTATAAAGTGTTGATCCACACACCTAAGAAAGAATACTACTTACTTAGATTCCGTATAAAATTTATTATATTAACGTATTCACAAAAAACACAATTAAAAAGTAGTTATTTTTTTATTAATACACTTAAATAAATCGACGGCTAGTATTTTATATAATTTTAACAATACAATTCCTTTTTAATGATTAGTTCACCAAGTGCAATTCACGTTGAGCATAGTTTACTACGTATGTTTCGCGTGTAACCACCGGCACGGTTAGACTAAAATTCATACTAGAAATGCTTATATTAAAATGCAGAGAAAATATTTCACTAATGTGATCCCGTGACGCCGTGTGATCCCAGCTTAGAATAGGATCACCCTGGTACTGATGGTGTCGTAAGAGGCGACTAAAGTACGTGTGGGAGAGTCACGTTGTCAGCAATGACAACACGCATGGGCAGACTCGACCGGATTGTTACCACCGCCGGCATTTAAAACCGGCGTTAAGTAGTGACCTTGGTCACTGCGTTTCGCATTGGGTAATGCCGGGCCCCGGTGCCCATCCACCTTACAGACCGACAACGCTCCTGTAGCTCCCCTGATGCTACACGGGGCCGTGGGCGGCGGTGATCACTTACCATCAGGTA
>DWMZ01004234.1:0-11916 GCA_018249855.1 Eueides tales michaeli
ATATATATATATATATATATATATATATATATATATATATATATATATATATATATATATATATATATATATATAGAGAGAGAGAGAGAGAGAGAGAGAGAGAGAGAGAGAGCGCAAAGAAATTTAAGATAACTTACCGACTATATAAAGGAAAACAGCGTGACCAATGGGCGGAGTTGTCGATATCTGGCATTCGTATTGACCAGAGTCCCGTCTTTGTGGACTTCGTATCCTCAAAGCCCATTCTTCTGATCTGGGCTTGTGCTGAGCTTCAAAACGCTGATCTGAAGTGTACGTATATCGACCGACAGTGAGAAGGTGTATATCGCGGTGACGAACCCAGGATACCTTCCGAAAGAAATAGTTGAGTTAATATTAAGCTTAAATTAAGTGGTTTGTAATGTTAACTAAATTGCTGCTTAATTTATTGACGTGATAACATGTTATAAATCGACGAACGCCGGGTACATGCACAAAAAAATGTTACTGAGCCGACTCTGCAATTGAATGGACCAAGTGAAAAAGATTTTAAGTGCTGAGGGTAGTAATGATCCGGTTGAGTCTGTCTATGCGTGGTGTCATTACTAACCACGTGACTCTCCCAGCCGTACGTTGTTATCTTATATAAGAACGCATGGCTTAATCGATCAGAACACTTGGATGGTTTTCAAGAGGCGCGGGTTCAAATCCTACTACGTTCAAAATTTTTATACGCTTTTGTGTGGAAATATACTTTAAATATAGTAAAAATAAAAAAAATCTTCTTCTGCTGACGTCAAATACCTTGATGTAGTTTTTTATTAGAAAATTGTTGTGGCCCACAAAAAAAACCATTTGTAATTGGAATGTATGCGGTAATAAATGCGGTAACAAGCCTTAAAATAAAATCAATAACCCAAATAAGAGTACCGAAGGCGAGGTTTGTTAAGTTGTCAGAAATAAAAATCATTAAAATTGAGAAAATATATAATAAGAAATACAAATAATGTCCCCTCCCTCCTCCTCTGTCCTGTCCCTCTTATTTTGATGATTTCAAAGAACTTGATTTACCAACAAGAACATTTCAAGATCTAAAGAATTTGTATCAGCAAAAATTGGACAGGATATTACCCGAAAACAAGAGGAATGACGTGAGCTTGATGATAAGCTTTGTAAATACGGGATAGAAACCTGAATATTATAGACCTTATTATGAAAATGTTTTATTTAAAAATGTAAGCTCGTGAAGATCTCATTGATTAGCAGTTAAGACATCATGATTTTTTTAAATATATTTTTGTTTGTTTTTTTATTAAACATGTCCTCTACATGTGTCTCTTTTTATGATAAATTGTAAGTAATTATAGTTGAAATTTTAAATTTTGTTGAATATGTATTCTGTAGTAGTTTTCGAGATTGTATAAAATAAGATTTGCTTGACTAGTTAAATGATATATTTTAAGTGCCTATTCAAAACATATTTGTTTATTTTTTTACATAAATCTACTACATTCATTAGATATTCATATAAATTCGTGAAAGAAATAAAATATTGGTGATACAAAAACAAGCACACAAATTTTAGGGCTTTAATAGATAGTCCAGCTACAAGTTCTGTTTCTGATCCAGAGACGTGGACGATATATGGGTCAGAATCACAGTCACAGTAAAAATTAAGCAGATAATAAACATCGGTATTGTAGAGTAAGTCCTAAGTCTTACATTATTTTTTATAAAAATCATCGGTACTATCGAGTACCATAAAACTCTGAAAATACATTAAAGTATGATTTATAAACTTTTTAATAAATTACAATTACTTTCACAACTTTATACTTCGATGCGGTAGAATATGGATAATATGCAAAATACAGTTTTATGAGTAAATTTCATCAGAACTGTTATTGTTATCTTTCTTGGCGTGTTTGCAGAATATTTAAGTGTGCTATAAATAAGTTTTATCTACCGAATCTTAAAATATCTTTGCGACATCTTAATTTACATCCATGGTGGAGAATTTAAATATAAAATGACGACGTTACTAAAAATATTTTTTTATATTATATCTTTTTATTTCGTCATATATATTATAGTTTAATTGTTAGTCTTAGAACTAATTCTAGAGAAACACACTAGATAAATTACGTAGTTACGCCAGTAGTTGTTACTACATGATGGAAACTGGTAATAATATATTATTACCAGTTTTCTAACCTTAATACATAGACCATAATTTATATATATTACAAATACCATATAGCGCATGTATAATTTTAACTAAAATATACTACTAAATATAAGAACGGGCGAACTTAAAGATTTTGTAAGAAGCAACAACCTAAGCCTGAATATTTTCATTCTACGGTACAAAAGAGCGCACTTTAAATTTAAAACAATTGCTGACAGCGAAACTGATCATAAATAGAAAACCTTAAGAACCTATAATCATAAGTATATTATATCAGCCTTGAATAAACATGGCTCTATTACATTATAAGCAATCCGAGATGTTATTTTGTATAGCTTACAACATATTATGCACTATGTTTGTTTTACACAAACCTTGGAATTTAATATCAACGTTCTTTAAATTATTCATTGAATGTTTTATTTCATGTTAATTAATTAGATATAATTTTGATACGAAAATAAAAAAAAAAATATAAATTTTAATAATAACGAGATCAGAAAACGTATTTGCAACAGGGTATAAAAAATAAGGAAATTTATTCTACATCTACTTGTTTTCTTTGTGAGTTTCATATTTTCACTGCATAACAAGATAGGTAGAAAAAACGTAGTGTCAAAACATTTACTTCTCAATGTTCCGCTGTAATTAATAACACAAAGGTGTAAATAGCAAACCTCACATATCAAATAGCACAACATACATACTATATAATAGTTACTGTTTTGTTGAACCGATATGAATCAACCTTTTTTTATTGTGTATATTAGATCTTCGCAGGATCTACGATATATTTGATTTCAAAGCTTTCCACATCAGCGTGGACCAACTAAACCATAAAGAATAACTAATTGTATCTCTAAAATAATTTTGACCCTTTTGAGCATATATGTATTAGTGAGTTATAAAAATTGAAGATTTAAAAATCTATAACCACCATAACTGTTCTGTTGCTCAAATGTCCACAACAGTTGTTAATCATTTTCTATAGAGATGTAAAAATCGAAATTTTGGAACATTGCATGAAAACCACAACAACTGTAAAAAATAATAAAATAAGCTCGATGAGCATTTTCTACTGTATATAAAAGAACATTTTGAGTACTTCTCATTGACATATAAAAATGAAGTCGCTTCGAACCAGCCGTACCGATGTTAATCTTGTTAAGAGATGATCGAACCGAACCGCGACCTTGGTCCGCCATCAAACCATGTTCGATCGTGTGCAGCACGGTGCACCGAAAAAAGGCGGTGCGAAAGCAACTTCACTCCGGACCGGCGGTTGCGGAACAACTTCACTTCCGACGCGGTTCGGACCACTACGCCTTCCATCATGTGGACGGCGCACCGAGCCAAATTTTGGTTCGGTTGCTATTAGGCCACCGTAAGCGGTAAACGTCGCAAGGAATATGATTTAGCAGCGCTACGATAACATCATTTTTTCGGATAAGAAAGCGTTTGGAGATATATAAAGACTTGTTTCATCACTCGTCTTTTGTAAGCAAGGATTGCATTACTCGAAATTAAAAAATATTTTTTAAGTTCTAAATTATACTTTAACTATGTGGGCTTTAACCATGAGTTAAGAACCACAAAAGTAATGAGTATTCAATTTACTTAATACAAAAATTTTAGATTTTGGAGTGAAAATATTTAATAGGTTAAATAATTTTAACACGCTGCTTGCTCCACACGTAGCGGCCTCTCACTCACTCATATGCACTCTTCTTGAAAGTTTCGGTTCGCGACGTGGTCATCTGGCGCGAAAGTCGCATCGCGCCGTCCGGTGGTTCGGTCGATCCAAGTTCGATTGTCTATTTGCACTATAATAATAATTTTGTCTGGCGCACCGTGCGACACACGATTGAATATAGTACGACCATACCAAGTTCGTTCGTCTGTTAACAGTAATAGTACAAGTGCTGGGAGATACAATTTTATCCTTACCCTTAGCAACATACGAGACACTAGTTTCATACAAACTCAAGTTTGTCTTAAAGTTCGTTACTGCAAATGTTAGGAGTCCAAAATTTTACATAGGGATTCGTTTTTTATTTTTTTTAGTCAAACCAGTGTGTGTTGCTTCACAATATTTTTGACAGCATATTGAGAATCATATTAAAATAGTGACAGATATACGATTACAATGAGGAGCAAAGATAAGCTTATAACATCATAATACATTTTTTTCTTAAGATTCGCATATATTTGAAAGAAGGTTAACTCGTTTATCTTACCTATTTAGTATTTAATGAGCTTCAAAGTATAGCTCCTTGATTAGATGGTCCAAAAAAAAAATTTAAAACATGATAAACGTACATAGCTCAATATAAAATTTAGGACATCAAAGACATGATGGAAAACTCTTTCTTTAGCCACACTTAAAACTCAGTGTGACTTTTTTCGTTTTTAAAAGAAAAAAAATCTCTAAATCTGTGACGAGTATATTAATAATATCACGATTTATATGGTGTGTATAAAATATGTCATTTACTTGTTCAAAAGAAAGTCTTAATCGTGTAAAATTCGCTCAAATTTTTATTTATGAAAATAAATCTACCAAGGAAAGTCAGCAATCATATGTAATGCAAATATATTTTTTCACAATCATTTTTTTTGGATCAATATCATCAGAACTACATTTAAAACATATTAATAACAATTTATAACTGAATTATTTTCGAAGAGAATTTAGATTTATTTTACAATGTTCTGCTAAATTTACAGAAATGATTTTATATCACTCACTTAGTGATAAGTGAACAGGGTGGGCAGAGGGAACTTGGAACCGTGAGCTAAGACACTTCGTTCCGTTCCCTTCTTTCTGCCGAATTTAATTACATTGCGTGTTGAGTGGCGAAAGTTTTTCTAGATATACATGTAGATTACTGCTGCTACTTTTAAATTATGAATTATTATACTCACAGTTCTGTTTTGAAGATTTTTCACTCTACATAGTAGTCTCACTGGGTGTCCAACAAGTCCTGTAATATTTCTTGGAGTACTGGGATCAAAGTAAGGTGCATCTGGTGAACCATGCCATTCTTGGAGATATTCAGCTCGGAACTTTTGAGATGAGATGTCCATTGTCGTGTTATTTATTGGCATATCAGTTCCAGATCCAGCTGTAAAGCAAAAATGTTGTAATAATTGCATTTTATTTTTAAACATGTAAAGATAATCTTAAAATAATTTGACAACAAGACTAAAAGAACTATAACTTATATATAATTAGAGCAAAATACGAAAACCGATTGTCGTTAGTCTTATAACGAAGGCGTAGCCTTATCATAGTACTACTTTAAAATTCGCCAGCAAATATTACTAACTAAGCCAGCTAGGCCTTTTAAATTTGCAATAGTTATAGATTATGTGCACTGGATGAATAATTTGCTTAATTTCTTATGTATAAACCATATTGAAAATTTAATTCAAAGCTTACATCTAAAGATTAAATATAGTCGTATGTTATAATTCATGAAATTAAAACTGATAAGCTATGTACACTTCGTATATATTACTCAAAAAAAGAAAAATTAAATTTTTGAACGTCAGAAACTTACTACCTGTTCAACAAAATTACTGTCTTAGAACAGCTGACGTAAAAAACTCAGAAGGAGCTTTTTTTACTTTAATTATTTACAGATTCACACTGGACTGGAAAAAGAGGGAGAGACTGGAGCAAGTATTTATTTCCTAATAAAAAGCGTATATAATTATAAAATGATCAATTCATTATTATGAATTAATCATTTTATTATTATATATCCATTAACACATAAAGATCTTGTTACAAATTTTTGAAACATGTGATATGGAACAGGAAATTGAAGTATTTTGGTATCCTATTGAAAAGATACATATTGTCTCATAAAATAATAACGTACTCGGTGCAATCGAGTTACATGCGTACTAATTTTTATTACTTATATTCCAGTATTCATATTATGTAATTTTGGTTATTTCATTAATATCTAACATTTATGACCTTTTTTTTAATAGATAGAGATGCAACGGCCAGTATATCATTTTTTTTATTTTATTTTGCTTAAAGAATCTTTAGGGCCAGTTTCAACTTTAGAATGCACATATTTATACGAGGCAAAGATGGTCAATCTTTGCCTTGTATCTGCCTTATTTCAAAGTAATATGGCCTAAGGCATAATACTATGAAAGTAGCTAAAGTGATGACTGATGTAGAACCAGCTTGCCAACTGATGACCTAATTGTATAATGATGGATAACAATATGAGGTCCTGTTGAGGAATACTGTAGAATAAAGATCTTCAGCATCACCATTCAAGAGTACAACGGTTTTGTCTATTTTCGTGTTCAGAATTTTGAAAGGCCTGTTGTACGGTTAGAAGCAACATCATTTGTTATAATAGTAATCAATTTGTTAATAGGACCCAGAATCTATAGTGTTTACAATGATACAAAACATGATAGGCTCTGGGTATTCACCATCTAAATATGTAATATTGTCAAATTAAATATTGGATGTCTTTACCTTCTTCGCTATAGTGACAAGGCAAAACGTGATGTTGAGTTAGAAGCAACCGTTTTTTTTATATGAGTAATCAACTTGTGAATAGAGCCCAGAACCTATCGTGTTTACAGTCATACAAAACACGATAGTTTCTGGATTATATTCATAATCGAAATATGTAATATTGTCAAATTAAACTCAAGTGAGAATCGAACCCGTAAGCTGAAGATTTTACAGATGTACTCCTGCCACGCCCCTGCGCCATGACAGGCTGGTAATATATTCGAAAATAAAAGTCTAAAATTGTTGGAGTCAGATGTACTATCCGATTTAAATACAGATATGACCTTACTACATTTATTTGGGGCAGGAAGCACACTATATTAGGGTAATGTATCGATACAATTATTAGACATATTTGTCAGGTTAGAAGCAACAACATGTATTATATGAGTAATCAACTTGGCCGATTTTATCTTTATTATTTATCTTTTTTCTTAATATTGAGAGAAAATAATAAGAATGACCCTTAAGTTGACTGTAATTCTTAGTTTTTCAATTTCCCAACTTATTTCGTCATTACTATTTTATCAGTTTCAAAGGTAAGGGCATTGTCAATTTTTTATCTGAGAATGTTAATTTTTATTTAAATTATTAATTGCAGGACGGCAATTATCCGTCCTAATTAAGAACATACTAAATTGTAAAAGTGATAAATAAAACTATTTATCAGTTTCACAATTTAGTATGTTGCTTGTGTTCAATTATATCATTTTAATGTTATTTTATTTCATAAATTTTTAATTTCAAAAATTTTTAACTTTGTTTTTAACCTTTAATTAATTATGGACATTAGTTTTTATTGATCTATTGTGGTCTGTCCGTATAGATTATACTCAGACTGTTTTTGTAGGAAAGAAGTCAATATATGTCCGAGCGTAAATAAAACTAAATCAATATAATTAAAATAACTTTTTATTACACTTTACGTATCACAAGCTATAAAATACTATAAAAATAAAAAAAAATACTTTAAAAAAAGGACAGATAATCAAAAGAAATATATTATTTAACAATGTTTTTTGTACAACATCTCATGTTTAAGTAACACAACATTAAATATTATAATCAACACTTAAAAAAATATATAAAACGAGACCATGGGATATATAAACAGAATATTTTTTGTCAGTCGAGTGGCCGTTCCCCTTTCGTTGAATTTAATATTCTATCATTTCAGGTTTGCGAGATTCATTGTTGACAGTGTAATCGTGATATTTAAAAGATATCAAAACATCGCATTTGTTCTGCTTTGGTACAAAAAGTATAATATTTTATCGTTCATGAAACTAGTGGATTGGTGTTATCGGTTACTTTGAGGTCAAAATTCGATGGGATCTCTCTTTTTCTTCTTCGTAGTTCCCACATAAGTCTATTTTTGTTTTGAGAGAGCCTCTACCAGTTTACTAAGGAAAACTAATTGTCGGCGGTAATATATAATGGCTTCGTCAGTTTCTTGCTTCTCTAGCTAGCTCAATACCACCAGAACCTTTGTCGCTGTAAATATAACTATTGTAGAAATAAATGTATGTGTGTGTGTTTATTATTAGTCCATATTGACCTGGATTCTTAGGTATGTGAGATCAAGTGACTTCTATCGTGGAATTTTACAAGCACCAAACTTTACATTTTACGAATTTTACAAACGTTAACTGTAATAAATTTCCCCGTGAAGTAACGGGCAATACAGGGACTTAGATTATGAGAATGGGATATAGAACGTGGAATGAGAGAGCGGGTTGAAGCGTTTTCATAAGAAATAATCCCCGTAGGATGGTTCTTGGTCCGATATTAATACTAGACCAGACACGTACAGATCAAAAAAAATGGTTTAGGGCAGCATAATTAGATGGAGAGAGAGAGATAATTTATTGCAGAAAATAGCTTGGTTACAGCAAACACTATCTTTAAAAACTACCCTAGAATAATTTACAATTAGACGTCGCCAGACGGCAGAAATGGAAAACTTGCCAAGAGCTGACTGCGGATCTGCCTATTAACGTGTTTCCTAAAACCATAGAGTAGCTCAGAGTATCTAAAAACGAGGAACCTCAAAGAAACCAGCCAATAAATAAACCAATATTAATATCCAATTTAGAAAGTAACTGGAAACAGTGGAATATAACCAATACCAAATCAGCTACTTCTGATCAGCTGTGGAATGGGGCAAAGAAAAAAGCGGTTGCCACATCCAAATTACCAGATATTCCTCTTAAACGACAACATTGGATGTGTGACACTCTCACTGGCCCTTGTAGAAGGAAGGCGAAAAGTGAAGGAAATCTGCACAAGTACAGCGTGAGGACGAAGTAGCGTAGAAGAAGCAAAAGTGAAAGAAATCTCCACAAGTACAGCATGAAGACTTGATCGTAGAGAACTCTGATTGAGAAACTGTGGTTGAAATTCAAAAATCTGGAAACAATATTATCAGTCTCCGTTAAAACCTTTACACTCGCGCAATTTCATTTAGAAAATCTTGAGATAAATAATTTTGAGAGATGAAGTGCGCCGTTCGTACCGCCGTTTCTTAACAAAAGGCAAAAGCGACCAGCAGAGATGCAAAAGCAAATACAGCATCTAGAGAGTATGGTGACGATATTTTTCTTGTACAGGATGTGGCATGCTGGAACTTGGCCTCAGACAAGACACTCACACTGTCCTCGGCCTATTAAACTGGCTCTACTAACTCGTGTAGTAATTACTGTCTGATAGCGCTTATTTTCCATCCAAGCAAAATATTACTAAACGTAATAAACAAAAGGCTCAAATCCTACTTATTAATAGGGATATCGCCCTAGAATCGGCAGGTTTTTACTAAGGCAAAGATATCCGTAATAGATATGATATATTATCACTATGCATCAAATCATTGAAAAACCCTGGTAATTCCAAGCCAACTTACTTCTGGTTTTGTTTAGTTTTCTGTAGAATTCGACTCTACTAAATGGGCAAATCTGTGGTAAATTCTTTTAGCCATGTTCACATTGTTTACCTTCTGCGCTGTCTTTATGAGGACATAACGGGCTCCGCTTATACAAAGAGGTACTATCGAAAAATTCCATCCTAGCTCAGAAGTACGTCAAGGGTACGGCTAGAGGTGGGGTGCATCGTATTGCCTATATCGTCTTGTAACATTGGTCTGACGCAGATCTCGGGGCAAATCCGCCATGCAATAGACAAACCAAGTAAAGTCCGCCCTTAATAGCTCTATCTACAAGAGTACCAGGTTGGCCGCCATCCGCAAAGAATAGTGTTGGATTGTCGGGCGCATCACCAATACTTAAAACGGCGACTCCGCACTGTTAAAAATAAAACAAAGGAGAAGAACAGATTTACTAAGTCAATATAATTCATTAAAGTTTTCAAAAAAACCAATTTAAAAAGTATTCAATTTGTTGCAAATTTATTTGTCTTTAACCTATCTGAAAGAAAAAAAATAAATTAGGAATCTTGTTTCAGACATAATACATCTAAATTCATCAATATAGAGTTGAATGCATTACAGACAAATAAATGATTTGTTTGTGTGTTATGCATTCAACTCTGTAGTATCTAAGTTATATATTCTGATCTGTTATTTTATTGCATCCTTATTTGAGCTAGACTATTTTTAATACTCCACTTTATAATATTCTGTCGCATTATATTTACTATTTATTTGTTTATTCTTAATAATATATTATCTTATTATATATTTTATTAATTATAAATACATATACACTCTTATGCATATTTTATATTTGATAGAATTTATATATTTCATATAAAGTGTTCGTATTCAGTTTTTATAATATTCATATTCACCTGTTTAACTATACCTTGAATACTGGAAAGATGCCACTCCAGTGGCGGATTAGTTTCATTACCCCTATTTACAAGTGAAGGGGCAGTGTTTAAGATTGTATTGTATGTGAAGTTCTTATAGCGCATGATAATTATCAAACTCAGCCAAAAGTACTCTGTTTTTGATTGTCATTTCACCCAGGATGGGCAGTATAGTGGCCATTTTTGCCCTCAGAACTTTGAAGAATAGTACACAGAGAAAATAAGAGAACCTGTGGCTTTTTTGGATGTGCATAAGGCCTTCGACTGTATGTCTCATCAGTGTATCTGGTGGGTATTGCGATCCAAAGGGATCATCGAGGCCTCTATTAATATTATCAGAGATATATTACGCTTCTGGGACTTCTGGATTAGGATCGCTGTCGACGACACCAAACCTCTCCAGATTACAGTGTGTGTGGGTTCACTGGAGCTTAGCTTATTGATTGTAGTGCTAGATACTGTCTCGGCTCACATCTAAGACCAACCTCCGTTGCTAATGATGTGTACCGACGACATAGCACTTATTGTCAAGAACCGGCTGATCCTAAAGCGTAAAGTAAACCTCTAAAGGGGTATGCTTGAGAACGTTAGTCTTAGACTAAATCCGACGAAGACCGAGTACATGGCTTGCGGGAGACCGGACTAGAGGATTATACATATAGGTCTGGAACCAGTCGTTAAGTCGGGAAAGTTTAGGCACCTCGGATCTTTTATACAGGAGCTTAGAGGCATCTGTCACGAAATCCATGGCACACACTGCCTAGGCCAAATGGTTGCAGAATACCGACCAAACTCAAGAGGCTAATAAACAAGAGCATCATCTGAACGGTTCTTTTATATGGCATTGAATACAGTACTACCTCGGCAAATTAAGAAGCTACACATTACGGAATTGAAGATCCTGAGGTAGACATACGGTGTAACGCGGCCTAACCGCATACCTATGCGGCTAATTATAATTACCTAATTAAATTGGAGGAAATCTTAAGTAGTCTTAGAGTCTGTGATTTAGCGAATACGCTCCAAGAGCTTCGGCTTAGATAATATGGCCACGTTAGCTGGAGTAAGACCACTTGAACGCCCAAGGAAGCGTTGGTTGGATTTCGTGATGCAGATCATGGGAACCAATGGTTTAACCACCGAAGATCCTACAAAGTGGAGTAGATTAAATAGGAAGTCAGAACCTGGCATGGTTAATGCTAGGAAGAAGAAGAAGTATTTGTTTTCGGATTATTAATAAACGAAAGACAACGAGAAGACCGGTATGGAGTGTCTGAATGAATTACCCCTTCGTCGACGGCATGTTGAGATTATTACAATTGATGTTTACCAATCGATGCAATTTACGTTTTATGCGATATAGCGTGAAGCTAAG
>DWMZ01004235.1:0-11916 GCA_018249855.1 Eueides tales michaeli
ATATATATATATATATATATATATATATATATATATATATATATATATATATATATATATATATATATATATATATATATATATATATATATATATATATATATATATATATATATATTATAAGCAAACCGGAGTAAATATACTAACATATAGCTAAGACATAATACCAGTATCTCGTGATTTAATTGGTCGAATTCTGATCCCAGTACAATGACATATCATCCTTTACAGTACAGTAAGCTCAGTGGCATCAAGCTTATACAAAGCTTTGAATCCATTGCAACTTGAATTAGAACTGGAAAGCTAGTGTCACTTGTGCACAGAAAAGACAATTCGGTAATTTAAACTTAAAATTTAGTTAAATTTACCTTATTAGTAATAAATAAATGTATACTAAATATATGTATACATTTTATTTTAGTCAATTATTTGTGATTTGCTTTTGCTGAAGATAGTTCTTGAATTTTAAAAGAAGATCATAATAATGACAATTATTACGAAGCGAACAGTGTCGCAGTAACATCACTGGTTTACTGTTAATAATTTAGTATTAAAAGCGTAGAAAACTAAATTTATAGAATTAACTATGCTGAATATTGATAAACAGATACTTAACTAAAGTTAATTATCTTAAACATTTTCTTTAAGTGATATTTTGAAAAGAGCAACTGTTCTGTTTCTTGCCAGTTCTTCCAGCAGACCCGCCTTATTTTCATCTCTGTATGTTATGTATACAATTACAGTATAAGTATACATTTATTTGAAACATTTCTGTTTCAACGTATTTTATTAAATATATACATGAAAGCTTATTTCGTGTTTTCTATCTTTGGAGAACTATAAAAGTAAATGTCAACGTGTGAGTAACATAACCTTTATATAACAAACAAAGTAATATAAAATAAAGCCTTCACAAAATATGTAAATACCAACAATCTTATGTGGTATAAATATTATGGTTCGAATACTTAGTTTTGTTTATCAAAAAAGTAGTTTCACGCGTGATGTGTCACATCGAGCGCGTCGATGCCTTCATCTTCAGGACGCAGTGAATAAAAGATCTACTTTAGACAGAATAAAATTAAGTTTCGCACGCAACTCTGACAATCAAGACATCTATCGAGTAGTGAGTACGTTCAGAGCGAAACATCTCGATGTAATATGTATGAAATAATTTGATTGCTTACAAATATAATTTCGCTCCCCATTTTTTGAGACATCGTGTGTCAAGTGGGCTTTTCCTTTGGTCGGGATTCTAAAAATGTATAAAAGTATATGCGATTAATCTTGTTAGCTTGCTGAATAAATACCAAGAAACCCTTTAGTCAATACTTAGTTTTTATAAGTGAGGATCGCAAGTGGAACGGAGTGCCCTACCACTAGGCTCCCAAGTTCCGCACAATGTATGATGTAAGTGGCTATTCTATTGCAGTACGACTGATATTATAAATAATGCAGGTTAACTAAGACTGGATAGTTGATTAATGTATATAAAAGAGAGCATTTCAAATCGAACCTATGGTAGCGTCACTTTTCGGCAAAAATATTTTTTAATGCTACCTACATTTATGAAAAGGCATTGTACATCTAATATAGTACATTATTAGTATTAAATACCTATAAATCTGACACAATTTTAATCATTTCATTTTTTACTTACAAATAAGTCTGTTAAACGTGATAGAATAACTTTACAATATTTATCACATCACACAATTTTGAACCTTTTACTAAGAATAACTTTTGGTGCATACAGCAACGAACGATAAGGACACATGTGTTTGTGTCGTTTTGACTAAAATGAAAAAAAAAACATCTTTCTCTTGAGCTAAAAAACTTCTCATAAATGAAACGTGGACTTATGTTCTTATTAATATTATCAAAACAGAAAATATTAGCGTTATTCATAAAGAAGACGATATGATATCAAAAATAAATTTTAGTTAAAGCTGTGTGTCAATAAATATTTGAAATTCCCTTTGAAGTATTCACAGAGAGAGCTGTAAGCTACGGTCGCGTTGATATCTGTTATATACGCGTAGATAGTTGTGTATCGCCCGCACTACAGCGAGGTGCTATACTGAACAAGCTTCATATTTTAGTCTTTCTACATATTTATCACTTATATTTTTATAACAAAAAAATATACAACTGTAAAAGTTAAATCATCTTTGATTAAGGTCTGTTCGATTTAGGACGCCGATGACGGCCTTTGAATATAGTCCTTTGTGAACAATGTTCTCGGAAATGTAATTTAGATGATCCTCTGTAATCTGCGCAATCTCGTATTCACAGCACCCGATCACCTATATAATTAATTCAATAATATCGAAAACACTGGTCACCTCACAAGTAATAACGGGTGCCGCTAACGACCCCGACGACCGCAGTCAGTCTCACATTTGAGCCGTATTTACATAATAACGAGTAAAAGCTATGAGTTTTAGTCAATTTGTCGTAAATAGAAAACAAGTAAAAAAAATCAACTGAACGTTTACGGCTCGCTTAGAACATAATATTAAATACGTTTTGAATACAGATTGTAAAATTATAAATCTGTATTCATTGTTGTAGTATCTGCTTTTATTATTTGCTATCATTATCGTCAGTCTGTCTTTGAATATTTTTACATAACTATGATTTAGTATTTTTACTCTGAATGAGGTGTTTATTATAACAGATTCATAACAAAAACCGGCTAAGCTTAATAGAGTTAATTACCAAGTAAATGATGTTTATGACAACCCAAATTCAAAAATATTCATATAAAAAAGTCTTATTTGTAAAATAAAGATTTAAAAAATAATAATATTAAAGATTATTGTAATATTTCTTAGTAAAACATAAATTTATAGATTTTTTAATGAAATAACATTTTAACTAACACAGCCCGCAGCTACAATTACTATCGTTATAAAAATAAATGAATTTATTTTTACTTCGTTATTAATTTAATGTATTATTTTGCTACAAAAATTTATGCAATTATACAAAATTGAATAGTCTGTTGATTTCGTTGTAATATTATACAATCATCAGATTTAATTCCACGAGCTACGAGCTACGAGCTACGCGCTACGAGCTGGGTGCTACTAGTTACAAGTTTCGTGCTATGAACTAAGTAGAGCAAAAGAAAAATAATTATTAAATTCAGTTTTCTTTGTTTTGTTTGTAGAAAGAGGAAACTTGACAACTTTATGTAAAGTTATTCCCGTTCCGTTTAACGCGAATTTCCGGATTTGAGGCATTGCGTGTCAAGTATCGAAA
Source organism: Eueides tales michaeli (assembly GCA_018249855.1). Classification (NCBI taxonomy): domain Eukaryota; kingdom Metazoa; phylum Arthropoda; class Insecta; order Lepidoptera; family Nymphalidae; genus Eueides; species Eueides tales. The sequence goes on from DWMZ01004235.1 coordinate 3,268, forward strand.
CTCAACGTCACACTTTACCTTTTTTTTTATCAGAGCGAAAAAAATAATAAATTAAATATAAAATTTCCCCGAGTGGGAGTCGAATCCATCAGCAACACGCTCGTGCCTCAGTGCCATGAGGGCCACAATTCAGTTAGTTATTATAACACAGATATATTCCACTAGTAGCTATTATATTTAGCTATGACTAGTTATTAAATATACGAGTATACCCTAGAAGTAATAATTAAAGTGTAAAAATAATAGATTAATAAGAAATAATATGCATAAAAGAAAAAAAAATGTACAATAGGTGTAAATAAAATGTCAGACTAAAATTAACATACTCGGCAATTAAATTGGAGTCATATTTATTTATAAATAAATATATTTCATTTCTCTATCAAGAAGTCCGTCGTCAGTCACAATTCGTATTTCTAATGCATTTATATTTTTGGACAGTAAGACCGAACTTCTTCCTACAAAGCGGTAATGGGTCCTTAAGAAAGTTCTAACGTTATCACAATAGCCGAGTGGAAGATTGACGCTGGTGTGTTAGAGACTTCCTCGGCGTGGAACAGAGTGTGTGTGGTGACTACTGATAAATATTGTTAATATATTTTACTAAGTTTATTTGATAACTACGAAACAAATTACATAGTTTTCATTTCATTTGAAGATAAACATTATTTTCTTAAAAATGTTTTTTTTTCTATTACCTATTTGTACGAGTATAAGGAGAAAGTTAAAGTTTTAGCAATTTGTCTTGTTCATACATTATATACTTTCTTAAAATTATTTTCTTAAATTCTATTTATCAATCATATTAATTAACGTATCTTTGCGTTTCTGTCTACTAATGATTATCTATTAATGTGTGTAGTATAGAACATTTCCGTAATCTTTACATACATAAAGTTCTCTTTATAACTTTTACATAATGCACTTTTACATAAATCCACTGACTTGGGTTCTGTTTTTATTAAACATGAATTTAAGTCTTTACAAGGGTCTGACAGCAAGGGTCAGATGTACGCGGACCTACTAGCGGTCAGAACATTGCCAGGATGCTTCGTTTAAGAACATATGTTTAAACCTTTTTGGAATGAATTTTGTAGGTTACCTACGTTATAGAGAGTGTGTGTGTGTATAGGGTAATACATAATTAGTTAAAATTCTCTTAAAAGTAATAAAAAATTGTGTTTTGTAATTGAAAAGCCAAATATAAGAGGCGTGACATTGAGTTATGCAATGAAAGCATATCTATAAATTTAGGCGAATAGTAGGGAGCGGGGCGTCTTAATACGATATTCTCGTTTCCCTCCATTCCTCTGATGTATATGAGACAGTATAAAGATTAAAAAAAAATTAAATTGTTAAAGTAGTCCAGATTATTTTAGTGTTTTTGGCAGCGGATAAAGCAAAGTAGACAAGAAGAAATCATAGTGTTAGGATACGTCCGTTCGCATTAAGACACTTTAGTTCCTCAATTTTCACAGAATTTTTAAGGCATTGAGTGTAAAATATAGAATTCAAAGCCGTGCTTGACGTCGATACCAGAGCAAGAAAATGAGAATATATAATGTTTAATTTGCTTGGGTGATATCGGGATACACGTTTATGCCGCTGTGCCACTACAGACATCTTAGATATAAATGATTAGATATAAATAAATGAATCGGTCGTAATATTATTTGACGATCAAAAATGAAGAAGTTACATAAAAGAAAGAAAAACTTTCTTACAATGTCTCTTACAAATACATTTATATTCTACTTTGATATTTGAGAGCTCCATAGAACAAGAGAATGTGTGTCACGGGAAGGACGTTCCTTTGAATATCTGAATAGATACGTAATATTATCTTCTCAACAGTTACTTACGGCTCGTCTCGTCTCTCAGAAATACAGCTATTGTCCTTTTGTTACGAGATTTAATAGACTCTTTCTTATTATAATCCCAAATAGGCACATGTGATAAAAACGTGACTGTTATTGAGAAAGAGGTCCCAGCTTTCTGCTGAGGTGACGCTTAATGTGTTTTACATAGTTTTTGTTTTTTGAGATTTCCACGGATAATAATATTGTTTTCAAATTGTACACGTGACTCTTCTTTTATTGTACTGTATTACGTATTTTCTTTTTAACTATTAATTATACAAAAAAAAATAGATAGAATTGAGGCCTGTCATAGAGCATGGGTACAAAAGTGCGCTGTGAATGCAACTGGCTATAATGTTTCTATACGACTTGTACCGATCACAGACTCCATTAGGGCATAAATACGATACTTCTGTCACACAAGTCTTTCACAATTGATTTTATATTAAATTATTATAGTCCCGGAGGCTGCGTCAGTACAAAGTGTAGCTGAAGGACGCTCTTATGAACATAAATAGACGTAATGCTATCTCCGCCAACGTAAGACGGCGTGTGGATGTAACGCGTATTCATTCCATTCTATTCACTAAGCCATCTTATTTGTTCTGCGTAATTAACTGAGACAAAGATACGAGGTATTTTTTAAAGGAAAGGGGTCTGTATAAGGTGTACATGTATAATGTACGTGTATTAACGTTGAAACTTAAATTATTTATATAGATTTTTTTTTTCATTGTAACGGTACCCATTTATTTTCAGGTAGTCCCTCGATTTGTTTTTTGTAACTAGAAATTCATTAAACCCAATGGATTTCTATATATTTAACACATATAACATTCTAACGATTAACGTAACGGATTGTCGTATATATATAATGTATCTATATATAATGTGTAGATCGTTGATACGTGGATTGTTTTTTTAGCTTCACGCTGTATACGGCACAAGGCAGGGTAGGCAGAAGGAGCCCGGGAACTTAGTATTAAGATACTCCGTTCCACTTCCTTTCCCCACTTTCCGCCGAGGCATTGCATGTTGAGTGGCGGAACTCTACGCCGTGCTTTGCTTTGTTACCAGAGCGAGGAGGATGAAAATATTAACGTTAGAAGTATTTGAACGATAGGCAACTATCAGCTACAGTAGTCTACTCTACTTACTTGTGTCGCTGTACCACTCATAGTATGTTTATAAAAATAAACTTACATAATAGATGCATTCTTTTAATAAATATTAATATTTTGTGACATTACACTTTTTTACCATAACCCACCGGGCTTACACAATTTTTAGAAGCCCGATGTTTACACTAACTAACATTCGGCAGTAGTTTACGGATTGGACCGGAAGTTACGGATCTACCTATTAAGTAGATTCGCGATGTATAATAATCGCAGAAATCTTATGAAATAAAAATAATTTATTCTTTCTAAAAGAGAATAAAGCCGTGACCGTACGCATGTACCGATACCTTATATGGACATAATGTAACTTGGTAATTCACACTTCTAACGTCATGCTCTAATGATCTATGCGAAGTTTTCCTGATTTGTTCGCACAGTCAGCTCGTTTCTTCGCAACTTATAATAAGTTTATTTATCTCTCGCACTGATCTCGTTAGTCACGTATTCAACCCGTGCTCAGTTTAGTGGAACTTATTCTTCTTTATATGATTCTTTGAATTATTGAATTATGACTATATATTTGGTGACTTTAGTTCTGCGGAAATCGAAAATATTTTGCCAATTAATTATGTAAATATGAAGTATTATATCGTATACATTTTGATCTGTTACCTTATTAATTGCTTTAATTTGCTTAACTTCTATTCAATTCCCTATTTATTCTCTACTATACTATATTTACCTACTTTTTGTCGTTTGAGTTGTTTTTTTTAATCTTCATCACTTCTACGATAATATCATAGCGTGATCCTGGTGCCCTAGTCAAAATAAAAAAATGTATTCAACATTGTTTTTTATTTTTAAACTTTCAATTTTACTTATCATAATTTGCATAAAGTTACTTCTCCGTTGTCTATCCCTGGAGTCAGATCCACAGGACGCTCAAGGAACGCCCAAGGAACGCGACAGTTGGATGTTAACATTAAAGTAAATAATTAATTACACAAGTCTATAGTTTTGTGTTTTTTTAATTACGTCAAAGAAAAAAAAATGTTGCTACTAAATATGTACCTTACACGGACGTCAAAGTGGCGTAGATTTGAAGTAATCATGGGTTTGCTTTCTTCTCTAAGTATTATAACTAATAATATATTATTTTAAATACCTTCAGTTTTTCTCTCTGTTTGGACAAAATGTTACATAATGCATAGAAAAAAATGTTACTTTATGAATAGCAGAGTTAAATAATAACAGTAAAACGATGAAGTCAAGTAACTTTTAAAACCCTAAAATATCGATAAATAGCAATGTTAGTGAGACACGTCCCGACCGTCGGGACCGCCGGAGTCACGATGACCGCAAAATACAATGTATATTGACTCACTTTAAAACACAGAACAACTTTATATTTGTATTGTTCTGTTGTTTTCGACCGTAGTTTAACCAAATTAACTTTTGATAATTCATGTTTAGTTATATTTGAAAGGTTTATTCACTAATTTATTCGAAGAAGCTATTTTTGTTAATGATAAAAAAAAATGTGAGCCACCGCGGAATGTCTATGATATCACGACAATAATTATTATATTAGATTTAAGTTATTTCTAACTTATATACGTTTGCGGCAGTCGAGAGGTTGAAAAAAAAACCGAATAAATATTAACTATTTATTTATTATATATGAATACAATAATTATCTTAAAACTAATGACTGATTTATTCGAATCGGGAATAAAGAGTGATCTAAAAATATTACAATTAATAAAATAAAATTAAAAACAATGAAAAACTTGGAAATTAAAACTATGAGGCATTGAATGGTTAATACGAGGAAATTGCGGGGTGGTCGCGTGGGAAGCTTTCATCAATTTGGTCCGTCAGCATATAAGTAGGCAAAAACAATAACAAAAACTTCTTTTTAAAAAACTTTTTTTTTATTTTGTTGAACACTATTATAGATACGTATACTTAGAACCATAAATGATTTATTTACTTTTTGGAGGCCATTACTACGCGCTACAAGTCTATTACATAATGTATAGTACAGTATAGTATTTGTAAGATCAATATTAGACGTTGTTTCGAGTGAACTACTGCAGAGCGAAACGTATGTTTAGCCGTTGGGACCTTATAAATTATACTAAGAAGATCAGAGATTATATTGGGGATTTAATTTGTTAAAGAATATTTGCGTTGTTTGTACAAATCTTATCTTCTAAAGAGATGATGAGATGACGACAGCAACCTTTCAAGGAGTTGAAGCTTTATGACATATTTAATTTAGTATTTCGCTGATCTCACACTATAATATTGCTGTTATGATGAAGTACGGTACAAATGGAGTGTCCTTCATAAGTCAGGATTTATGCAAGTGGAAGCTATTACTGGGTAAGATACACATCGTAATTATTTAGATTAGAGCTAATGGAGTTTGAGACGGACCATGGGGGTCGCGGAGTACCGAGGAAGGGAGGGGTGGGGGATGGGGGACAGAGAGGATACTAGACCACTGCTCAACTGCCAATGTAACTTATAGATGGATGGTACGTTGAAAACTATGTATTGGATAGTCTTAGAGAAATAATTTTAAATTTTTATGTGAGGAAAAGATATGGTTAGTATTGTGACGCTTTAGTCCCGAATATGTTTTAATTTTACATTTTATGAGTTTACCAGCGAGAAGATATTAAAATAACTTTATAGAATAATGACCTCATATCCAACTATAGCCTTTACAATCGTATATATTCCACTGCATCTCAACGGTCACAATTATTTTAATAATAATAATCATAAGCAAAAAAAAAACAAAATAAACCAAAAGAAAGTACAAAATAAGCAAATAGTTGTCGGTAAAAAGTTTATTGTTCAGTGCAATGGAATTACGGTCAGGATTTGAGGTGATCTGAGCTCGGATATAATATGACGCTGTCCTTTTATTTGTAGTCCGATATATGCTCGTAGTGGTCTCCTTGCAATTGAAAATGTACTTTATTTTTTGTGAATAGATCTACAAATAGATCGAGCTTTTGTTTTTGTATGTGTACTACAATTATAAACTAACTAAATTTAAGGATGTTAATTATCTATAGCAATATATTTCATCAATAGGACTATTATTATAACACAATATGTTGTTATATAAAAAATGACAGGTAGAAATAATAATGTAACAATAATCACATTTGGAATACTTTGCATGTTAAGAAACATATTTCAACGCTGCGTTTGATTTTTACAAGAGCGAGGAAATGAAAGCAATTTAGAACGTCATTAAAGCATTTCATAACTTATCATGTCTACAGACAGACGTTGTGCCGCTGCACCACCACCATAGTAATATCCCAATGTTCAGTCCAACTACAATGTAACTAGACTGGATGCACCGTGTCGTTGTCACGGCTATATTATATATTAAAATTTACTCAGTGACGGTTTTACCACCGAGCGCCGCGGGCAAGAATTTTGCTATGTTATTAAAAGTCGTAGATAAAAAGGCCAAAAGATTTTAAATTACTATTAATTAAACATATATTATCAATTTGAATAAAATAAAAATGGCTTATCTTTGCAGCTTTTAAGATTAAATAATTAATTTAAAATTATTAAATATTTCATTTCTTCGACTGAGGATCGAATCCATAACCTGTCGTGTTTACAGTCACACGCTTGTGCCTCTGCACAATAAATACGTAATCGTGGTGCAAATCTTCTGGCGTTAAATGTTCTAGTAGTACTAAGATAGTGTGCATTTTAAATATATTTCTCTTAGCATTGTATATTTTACAGACATTAACGGCACGTTACTAACGAATAGCCGCATCATGTATCACTCCGAGGACCGCAGGAAGAAACACACACAAGTCCAAGTCGTCACATAATAATGTCATAAAATGGCGAAATATATAAATCTGGTATTAATTATTTTTATTATTCAATGCTATAAATAATATTTGTATACTTAAATTTATATTTATAACATTATAAGAGCAAGATAAATATTGGCATATACATTGTAAAAAAGGTAAATTTAAAAATATATAATAATTGTTTAATAAAGTACACATTAATGTTTTCAATAAATCAAATATCTCGATAAAATTGACTGGCAATTTATTTCCGAGTCGCTGTATTTGGAATGAATTTCGTGAAATAATACCTGGCAATATTACTGCAAACAGCGATTGCCGGTAGCATTTTTGATAACGGCCGGTCAGAAGCGGCGGCTAATATCACAGTATTAAAGGAGAGGCCAGCACCGACTACCGAGGAGAGATATCGAATCGCAATCGACCGCAGTACCGCGTCGTCTGGTCTCCGCTCCGTTGCTCTAATTGCGGTCGCGCGTAAATTACCTGCTCCCGGCAAAACTACATGTACCTACTACAGTAGTAGCGGTGAGCTTAAACTGAAACCTGCATTCACTTGCTTGCGGTTTGTTCTGTAATGAGTAAAATACCACACAGATAATGAAACGGTACTGTATACGTGATATAAACGGTCGTAGACTAACCGGTTTCTAGAAAATTACTATGAAATAAAACAAATGAGACTGTTATATTTGCAGTCATGCAAACGCGATAGGTCGTGGGTTTGCTCTTTTATCAAGGCAAATACTACTAAGCTTCAGCCTAAGTAACGAAACTAAATGATTTAAGTTGAAACAGTTGCAAGTTCCCTCTGCCTGCCACGGGTTAGAGAGTGGAGCTGAAAAGAAATTATTAATTTTTATATATTTTACATATTTTATGGATATTTTTGTGTCGCATACGATAAATTACTTTTCGTTATTTACTATGATATTTTATTGAGAAGTCTAACATTATGCAGGGGCACAAGCATGCGACTGTAAACGAGGAAATCAATATTTAATATTTCATTTCTCTTTTTAGCTTCTCGCATATGGCAGGACAGGCAAAGAGAACTTAAGAACCTAGTGTCAAGACATTTTGTTTCGTTCTACGCTTTCAGTCAAATTTGATGCATTGCGCGTTACGTAGCGGAGCTCAACGCTACGCTTTGCCTTGTTACTAGAGCAAAGTAATGAAAATAGTTAATAATTCACTTAAAAATGTTAAATATTTCATTTTTCAAGTTCTCGATCTCGAGTGGAGATCAAACTCTCAATCTGTCGTGTCTAAAGTCACACGCTTGTGCTTCGTGCCTCAATAGGCCTCAGATATAAATTATAATATTATCTGAAAACTTAATTTTAAAAGTATAAATAAATATATGCTATCTAGTGTGTGTACTGTGTGGGTGAGTGGGTGGAGGGTGCTCAGGCGGCGCGGACGGGCAGCGCTGTAACAGAATGCGTTACGTGATGTCATATCGAGGGCTATCTGGAAGGAGACGTTTCCGTGACATTTATACGTGATTTGTTGGCAACTTGCGTGTCTCGAATACACACAGCATACAAACTATCGTACTTGTATGAACATAACCTAAATTTTGTATCGGAATAAAATGTACGGATGGGTATGAATATTAATGAAAAATAATAGTTTGAATATACTTTTTTCATACGTCGTTCGTAAGAGTCTACTAATTTATATATATATATATATATATATATATATATATATATATATATATATATATATATATATATATATATATATATATATATATATATATATATATATATATATATATATATATATATATAT
>DWMZ01004236.1:0-11915 GCA_018249855.1 Eueides tales michaeli
TATTTATTTCACTCTCCATATATGTATAGAAAAAAAATATGTTACTTTGTTTATTTTTAAAACTAAAAATTATGGCCTACATGAATTTCTCTATTATCCATCAATTCTTATTCATGGATGTAGATATAATGTTTATTTAACATCTACTGCACCGGAGCAGTAGATGTTAAATAAACATTATCTGGAAAACTACGACCCTACCAAGTTACCCTGTATTCCTTAAGGTTCCCATACGGTGAATTTGAACCCAAATCTCTCACATTCCATTAAAAATATCGTGTGCCCATAGCTTCATTTAAGACCTTAAGTAAATATTGAAAAAAAAAACAATATATTATTATTTATATTTATATTTATAAAAAAGACTGTTTATACATATATTAAATTAACTATCAAATATTCTAAAAATATATTTGTCTACAATATTATATGAAAATCTCAATATTCTTTAATGGTTAATATGGATTAATGACTTCAACGTCTCGCTACACGGTGTTGTGAAGGCGTGTCGTTTTGTGGCAAAAAACTTTTTCGGTTATAAATAAATACTGGATTGTTTTTGTAAATGTAATTTATTGTTACTCGAAACGTAATATATTAAAATAAAATTGTTATTATTGCGCAATTTATAAAAGTATAGTTTTATAAAAGATGGTTTGAGCTCGTTGAGAGAATGAGTGATGAAGGAATGACAAAAAAATATTGATTTTCGGGTTTTATCGGATGCAGGAGCACAAGTGTGTGACTGTAAACGCGACAGGTTGTGGGCTCATTTCATCTCTCGAGGAACTAAAATATTTAATATTTGGCAGTTTTTTTTTTGCTTCACGCTGTATCCTGCACGAGGCAGGGTAGGCAAAGGGAATAGGGAACCTAGTGTAAAGACACTCCGTTCCACTTCCGTGTTTCCCACGTGCCCATGAAAGCATTAAACATTTAATTTTCAAATTAAATATTTAATGCTTTCATTCTTTCGTTCTGGTGATCACTGTCCCAAGCAATGCCTAAAATTAGGCGGAATGTAGAGAACGGAACCAGAGAGACAATATTAAAAAAAAAAAAGTTTTTTTACATAAAATTCAAAATACAAAGTAAATTGCATAGAAAACATCAAGTGCATGATCGTTTGTTCACATATAATTACTATTGACGATCATCCCAAAGTAGATCACGTACGTAAACATTGCCCTTCGCGATGTATTTATTTGTGCACCAGTTTCCGCTTGCACGCAACGCTAATAACGCTAATGCTAAGATAATTAATGGTTCAATGTTTTGTCTTTGCTTATTAGTTTATAGGTAAAGCGTTTATTTGCCTATTTATCTGCGGCCTGAGGCCTATCTTGGCACAAGCGTGTGAGTGCGCAATAGGTTGTGGATTCGGTACTCGCTTGAGGATATGAAATATTTAATATTTTCATTTCTACACTTTGGTAACAAGGCAAAGTGCGGCGTTAAGCTCTGCAACTCCACATGCATGCACCTTAAATCCAAATTTGAGAAGAAGGTTTAGGGTTTCTTTCCGGAAAACATTGCGTGTGAGTGGTAGAACCAGTACTATTAAGCATTTTTTCACTTCACCCTTGATTAGACACTTCCGTTTCCCCATTTTCCTCTGAATTTGAGGCTTTGCGTGTTGAGTGGCGGAACTCAACGCCGCGCTTTGCCACGTTGTCAGAACAAAGAAATGAAAATATTTAACATTTCATTTCCTCGAGTAGATATCGAGCCCACGGCCTGTAGCCCTTACAGTCACATGCCACTTTGCCACGTCAGGTCTCAGTAAAGTACGCATATTTAGTACGGCATCAGTAAAGATTTGAAAATGGACATTTCTTCTACACATTAGAATAATTTAATGACAACTAGTGTTTGAAATGCACTTACTGTAACTATATAAGTACAATATATAAGAATTGCAACATTATAGTAACAATATAAGTACTATATATAAGAATTGTGTTAACGTTTCTGTGTAGATAAATCAGATTTTCATATCACCTCAACCCTTAAGAAAGAAACTACAGGATGTACGTAAATTGAAGAAATTAAACAATATTATATATTACTAAGATTTTTCTATACACACCTGTACTAACAATATCACATACGTATATTATATACGTGTATCATATACGTGAGCATAACAACTTTTCGTTTTTTGCCGAAATTACGTCTTTAAATTTGTATCTTAGCTAGAGATCTTTGATGGAGACGTCACGATTAAAAATAAAATGTTTCAAATTAATATATGATGAAAAATGTAAAAGATTAACTAAGTGATCAAATAGTTATATATGAGACGTGTAGTGATTCAAGAGCACGAACGTGCGACTGTAAAGGCGAAAAGTTGAGGATTCAATCCTCATTTGAGGAAATAAAATGTTAAATAATTTAATTAATTCGCATTGGTATTAAGGCAAAGGCAAAGGCAAAGGCGTGGCCTTGAATTATGCCACTCAATAGACAATAGGTAAGTGGGGGACCATAGTGTCTCATCACTAAGTTGCCACGTTTCCTCTGATTACTTACAACTACTAAAAACCAAATAAAAATTTATGTTTATTTATTTATATATTATATTACGAACTGAATTATTCGATGTGATTTACATATTTCTATTAACGAAATTTAAGCAAGGAGTGTAAAATATATATAAGTATATTCTATTATACATAAACATATTTAAAGAATAACAGTAAAATATATATCACAACGAGAAAATATTCCAATAGTGTACAATATAGTTTCTAAAATAACGGTATAGAGATCGCGCCACGCCCACAGATGCGTATTTTTACACCGCTGTTTACAAGAGGGCTTCCCCAGACGAAGATACCGAGTAATCTCATAGGGTTTTTTAAGCCAATTTATTTAATTATTTATATTTATTTTTTACTAAGAATCATGGCATATAATTATTTTAAGCAAATTATAAGAAACGTTTGTACAAATAATAAAAACAGACTTTTCATATATAACTCGTAATAAAGACGTGTGTCGTGAAGTTGACTGTAACCGATAGATTCTGGGTTCGATCCCCACTCGAGGAAATGATATATTTAATATTATCAAATTAAATATTTAATGTTTCTTTTCTTCGCTCAGGTAATAAGGCAAAAGCGCGGCGTTGAGTTGCGCCACTCAACAATCAATGGTTTCCATGTTCCCACCATGAAATGATCACTGTCTGTACATTGAAGAAATAATTAAAAAACTTAAAAATTTTGTCTGTTGATCGATTTGTCGGTTTACTAATGTATTTTTATTCATTATTTTTTTAATATAGTTTTTACTATTATAATTTGGCAACATTCGTTTTACATATAGTGTTCGTTTTATTTAAATCTATCAATAAACAAAAAAAGTTACATCAATTTAAAATATTTAGTTCGATAAGCTTGATACAATTTTTTTTTAATATAGCTGAAATTTTTGTTTTCTATGTATAGATTATTGTCTTAAAAATGATAATGTTATTAGAACGAGATTAAAATTGATTTTCGTAAATTAAAAAAGTGCAATTCAGGCGGGCGAAGCCGGGCGGACTGGTCACTAGTTACAAATATAATCTTAGATACACTACTAAATTTAAAAACGTATAAAAATTTGGACGAAGTAGGATTTGTACCTGAGCCTCTTGAAAACCGTTCAAGCGCTCTGACCACTAAGCCATCCGTCCTTTGGCTTGGCTTAGTGGTCAGAGCGCTTGAAATTAAATTTAAATTTAGTATTTTTCTTTCCTAAGCGTGGAATAACACTTTAAAAATAGTAAAAATACTTAGATACACTTATATATTCACGTTGTATCCTGCAAAGCCGCGAGAAGCAGCGTAGAGGTAAGACACTACGTTCTCTACTTCCCGTCTAATTTTCGAGATACTCATATTGAATAGCGTAACTCAATGCTGCGCTTTGTCCTATAACCAGAGCATAAAAATTATTAATTAATACCCCTGAGTGGGAAATCACAACCGTCGCACTTACAGTCAGACATCGTTACGATGCATCATCATAAGAACACTACGCTATAAGCGGGATACGGCTAAACAAAATGAACTTTTAATACCACAGACTTGACTAACAAGAGGTATATATGACGAGGTCGAAATGCCAAAAAATATTCAGTTTAATATTTTGTATGACTAAAGGAAGTAGGAAGTAAATAAGGAAAGGCAGGCGGTAGATTCACACTCAGCTCGTATTTCCTTAAATCTTAGGCGAGCATTTAATTAGCGTAGTATATACTCATTCATAATTTTATAGTGTACTGACACGCAATGCCTCAATTACGGAAAGTGGAGGACTAAACGGAGTGTCTTAAACTTAGGTTCCCAAGTTCCCTCTGTCTACACTGCCATGTGCGTGATGCAGCACGAAGCTGAAGAAATTTCAATTAAAACGTTCCCTATTTAAACGCAGTTAATCCTACTCCTTTAGACTGCGACAGATTGAACAACAATGTCTACAGAATGAACATCACGTGTTAGAACTACAAAATGGACATCAACAGTTAGAATTTCATATAACAATACATATATTTTTAGCTTCTCTAATTATTAAATATTAAACATTCATATCCCCGAGTGGGATTGAAACTCCAACCGTCGGGTTTACACACCCTTGGACCAGCGTGCCACGACGCCTTTAGTATATTATTTAATTATATGTATATATTGTTTGTTAAGTTAAGCGTGGGAAGTCTAAATTGCCCGGAGTCACAATTAAGACTAAATATAGCTGGTCAAAGGCCTCGTATTACGTAAGCATTAGCATTTTATAAATTGCCAGGACTTTTGACCTTTAGATATACATAAAAGATTTATATATTTTTTAACTTGTCTATTTGCATTGTCAATAGAAAACAATACTTATTTTTAATTTTTTCAAAAAAAACCTCTGGCTACACTTGATTAGCTAGCGATAGTTCAGAGATCCTCTTCCTGCAAGTAAAGGGCACGGTAAGTCCATAGAATTCTGTGTAATTCCTTTCCTTTTCTCTTTTTCTGGAGTCCATATTTATTTAGACTGGCTTTATAAATTGCAACTTATTTTAGCTATTAAGAAATACAGCTATTAGGATTGATTCTCGTCCCCTGAGCCCTGTAGTGGCGCAGCGGCACAAGCATTAATTGTAACCGACAGGTTGTGGGTTCCATCCCCACTCAAGGAATGTAATATTTAATATTTTCTATTTAAATAATGTATTGAGGCCTGTCGTGACGCAGCGGTACAAGCGTTGCCTGTAACCGACAGGTTCTGGGTTCGATCCCCAGTCCAGGAAATGAAATATTTAATATTTTCAATTTAAATATTTAATGTTTTCGTTTCTTCGCTCTGGTATTAAGGCAAAGTGCGGTGTTGAGTTCCGCCACTCAATACGCAATGCCTCAAAATTCGGCGGAAAGTGAGGAATGGAAATTGAACGGAGTGTCTTGACGCTAGGTTCCCGGGTTCCCTCTGCCTACCCTAAAAATAATAATGTATTCATTCCATTCGCTCTAGTAACAAAACAAAAAGCGACGTTGAGTTCCGCCACTCAACACGTAATGCCTCTAATTCGGCGGAAAGTGGGTATGGGAAGTGGAACGTCATAACACTAGGTTCCCAAGTTCCCTCTGCCTACCCTGCCATGTGCGAGATACAGAGTGAAGCTGAAAAAAAAGGTATTAGGAATTAATTAAATTAAGGAGCCAGTTCGTTGGTTCAACTTATGTGTACACTGTGTTAAAGCACAGATTAAATAGTAAAAACTGTACACCAGATTACTGTTTACATATTAACTAACTTAAAAATTCTCTTTCTCTTTTTTTTAATAATAGGTTTGTTAACTTGCATAATAATACATCACATTTACTTTACTCAATAAAGTATTACGCAATATACAATTTCATGTAACTAAGTAGTAAACAACTACACTCATTTCCGGTGCTTCAGATTGCAAATGTATGTGAACAATTAATTTTCATATGAAAAGAGAGATTTAATGACTGCTTTGTTTCTATTGTCCCTTGTTAGATTAACTAAACTTTTTAAAGGAGTAGAGCAGAGTAGAATACTGGCGATAATAACAAGACTATGCAGATACAAGCCGCTGCGTCTCGACGGCATCTCAACGTTAGCTATGAATTAAACGGCGTTGTGTTGGTAGGCGTTAAACGCGTTTCGCATGGGTAATGCGGTTCCCGATGCCCATACACCTTAAAGGCCGGCAAGGCTCCTGTAGCTTCTTTGGTGTCACGTGCCAGTACCCCCTGCGCCAGGACAGGCCTCCTTGCGCCATGACAGGCCTCTTCTTGCTTTTCTGATCTCCTCTAACAAGATTAAAACAAAGTTTTTATAAGAATGTATTACATACATAGTATTATAAATTTCACAAATATTTCTAAAATAGCAGTGCCGGTATTGATAAACAAATATTTAAACGAACTACACTACGTTAAGTATAGAAATAATGGCCGATGGTTGTCAAATGGCGTAATTTAATGCTCCAATTTGCGTTACTAACTCATCTTCACGCTGTCCCGTTCATGGCAGGGTAGGCAGAGGGAACTTGGGAACCTATTTGCGTTAATTTGCGTTACTAGAGCAGGGAAATTAAAAATAATTAATTCCCCGATTGGGAATAGTATTCATGACCATCCCGTCATATACTATCCCACGACGCCCTGATCACGATGAGAAACTAAACTTAATATACATATTTACAGAAATATATTTTCTCAGATTTATACTGTATCTAACATATAAAAGGATAACCATAAGATATTAAATATCTAGACATATTGTTCGCAATTTTCAAGCCGGAACTCAACGCCGCGTTGTATGAATGAAAATATGCATACTTATTATTATTAATACTATGTAGCAACAAACGATACGAACTATATTTTTATATAAGGGTATCCAAAAGGAACTAAATATTTAGACATTTTTTCTCAATTTTCAAGCCGGAACTCAACGCCGCGTTGTATAAATAAAAACATGCATACTTATTATTAATAAAACTATGTAGCAATAAGCGATACGAACAATATTTTCATACAAGGGTATCCAAAAGGAATTACATATTTAGACCTTTTGTCCGCAATAGTGACTGTAACCGACAGGTTGTGGGTTCGATCCCCACTAGAGGAAATGAAATGAAATAGTAAAATGAAGAGGAAAAAAAAGAAATGAAACCATTAAGTATTCAAATTGAAAATTTAATATTTTCAATTTAAATACTTAAAGTTTTCATTTCATCTCTCTGGTAATAAGGCAAAACGCGGCGTTGACTTCCGCCACTCAACACGCAATGCCTCAAATTCGACGAAAAGTGGGGACGGTGGAACGGAGTGTTTTAAGACTAGATTTCCAAGTTCCAAGTTTTTCCAAGTTCAACGCCGCGTTGTATAAATATAAGAATATTCATACTTAAAATTAAAGCATCAAACGATACGAACTACCAAGCCAGATGGCGAGCGCTAATATAAAATAAAAACAGCATACAAACAACTCACGCGCACGTTCAGGATGCGTGCTGGTTACGTCACGAGACACACTCGCATTGCCTGTGCAGGGTGGATTTTCCATTAAATTACTTCTATAGACATTGTGATTAAATAATTTAAATAAATTTATATATATATACATTTTGTATTAGTTTTGTTTTTTTCTTAGGTTGTTTTTTAGTATATATACTAAAACAGCTCGATAGGCGCAGGGGTATAAGCGTTTGACTGTAAACGTGCCAGGTTGTGGATACGATCCTCACATGAAGAAATTCTGTATCATATATTTTTATTTCTTTACTACTTAACACGTATTGCATCAAATTTGGCGGAAAGTGGAGAACGCAAGTGTCATAATGGGAACAGAGTATCTTAACATTAGGTTCCCTCTGACTCCCTCCGATATAGATATATTGCTTGTTTGGTGAAGGAATTCAACAATAAATAAATTCATAATGATACCCTCGTTTGGGAGCGGGACCCACATACACGTAAGTAAGAATGTATCACGCACATACCGGGATATATAGAGGGAACCTGGGAACCTAATATTTAGACACTACGTTTGTATGAAACACTTCGGTTCATAATTTTTTACCGAATTTTAGAATCTTATTTAATAAAGTTATCGTTACCTTAAATAAATGTCAAGGCGGCATTATATAACGTAAAATATCGTGCAAATTATATATTTCGTTGATAAAAAATGTATGAAAACTGTTTACTCTACATATTTAAACTATTTATTACAATATGATTTAACGAAGCAGCATATTTTTTCATGACTAATTCTTTGCAGTTTGAAATATTTAATAGTACGTTTACTAGACTATCAGGGATTCGGATTTCCACTCGAGACAATCAATAGATTTCTTTGTTTTTGTAGAGCTCTCAACATATCCCAGTACATCCCAGCACGTCCCAGCAATTAAATATTTCATACATATTTTAATTATTTGTCTCAAGAATTCGATGAAAAGTAAAGAACGGAAGTATTATAATACGAACGAAATGTCTTATATGGGTAGGTTCCCATGTACCCTCTGCCTATCTTGCTATAGAAATACAGCGTAAAGCTACTACCGTGTTACAGTCTATTTTTTTTTTTGGTTTTTGTGGCACTGACAGATTATCTCTACATTGGACATTGAGCCATATTAAATGACATCGTCATGGTGTATTAGAGTGACATTTTATTTATCAGTAAATGGCATTTAATTAACGTATAATTTTATTTGAAAAAGTATATTGTTCTCGCGCAAATAACCAATGAAGAAATATAAAATTTATTTCTAGAACGAAATGGAATTCTAGTACTAGAAACAATAACAAATGATTTTATATAAATATCATGACTAATACGTATTAATAACGAATATTGTCTATGAATCGTTATGCTTTACTCAACTCATATATATAACCCCATAGGTTGATAGAATTCAGGTTTGACTTGGTTGACGGTCCGAATCAGTTTTCTCTATTTTCCCAGATTTTAGCTATCAAGCTGAAATTGTTATCATATATTTAATTGCCCTGCGCTGAAAATCATAACAAGTTTATATTTGTAATTTATTTTATACAAAATGAGTGCATACATCCGCAGATTTAAGTTTGTCAATTCTCACAAATTATACTTCATTTGACCAAATTCTAAAATGTGATTGGAACCCTCGGTGAGGGAGTCTAACAACTCACACTTGACTGTTATTTTAATTATAAGATTTACATAGTGAACGTGAATTTTTTTGTAATTTTGTAAATAAAATACAGATACAGAAAAAGCTAATTTCATTGTCAACTGATCATGTGCGCATAGTTTAGGTAAAACCATAATGATACATAACCAGTGATCATCTGACATGTTTTAATAATCGTCATTATTATGACTTATCGGGAAAATATGGTGTATATATACATAGCCAATATTAATATTGAAATGTATTAAATATTACTCAAAAAATTGGTGGAAGGTAGAGAACGGAAGTGGTAAGAGGTAGGAAGGAGTAAGGTAAGGGGTAAAAAAGGTTCCTTAACAATAAGTTTCAACGATTCCTCTTTGTATCTAACTATATTTGGATCCAGCAAAAATTGCGTTGGAGCTTAAAGCAATCAATGCTTAGAATAAATGAACAAAGACAAAAATCTATATAATGATTCACTAGTCTTCTAGTCCGAGACCTGTTGTGGCGCAGGCGCTCAAGCGTGTGACTGTAAAAGACAGACTGCGGGTTCGACTGCCACTCAAGGAAATGAAATATATTTCATATTATCAAATTAAATAGTCATTGTTTTCATTTCTTCGCTCTGGTAAGAAGTCAAAGCGCGATGATAAGTTACGCCACTCGACACGCAATGCCTCAAATTCGATGGTAAGTGGTAAAAAAAAATAATAAAAAAACAAAAACTTTCAGAGTCCCGTACCCAAAACGTAAAACGGAACCATTAAAACTGACGTTCGCTGTCCGGTCGTGTGTATGTTTGTCAGCCTGTCATTATCTCATGAACTTTGATAACTAAACATTTGCAATTTTCACACATAATCACACATAATGTATTTTTGTTGTCGTTATAAATAAGAAATACTTAAAAAATGAAATAAAATAAGTACTTAAAACCAATATTTTTGTCGTTTTAATAGGTAATAGTATGGAACCCTACGTGCGCGGATCCGATTCACTCTTGCCAAGTTTTTATAGAAGAATTTAAAATTACATTGTATGTTGAAACAATAAAATCTTACAAACCTTTGATTTGTCATATCAATAACTGGGTATTTTATTGTGATTTATAGCCTTTGTAATAAGTTCTGCATGGAATAAAATAGAACGTTTCATTGTGATTCAATGGAAAGACAACAATTCTAGAATAGTATAGAAGTAAGTATATTAAATTAGCTGAAAAATAAATTTATAAAATACGTTGTTATTGTATGTATTTTTGAGAATGATATATTTTTTTAAATAATTGGAATAACATTCAACAAATCAAATGTCAAAAATAGCGAATTGCCTTGACACCCTCCTCATGTCCAGATATGATATAATAATTATTAAATATTTTTAATACTTAGCCTTATTTCATTAAAAACCAAAACTGAAACACTAAATTTAACTTAACAAATTTTTTTAGGTTATTATTTTTAAGCTTTTATTTGACTTGTCGCTTTAGTATGTATGTTGGTATAAGTAACATCTTACAAGCTCAATTCGACATCACATAACGATTACGACTTCAGTTCTGATGACAATTAAATTACAATCAATCAATATTAATGTCAATCCAAAATGGCCGCAGCAAAATTATGACAGATTACGAAAAATCCAGCCACGTAAATTAATAAATAACAATCCATGTTAAATAATAAGTTAACAAGAGGTATAGCAATTTGAACATAGCAGGATTTGAACCTGCACCTCTTGGATTCACCCTCCTATTATAGGTATCAAATTAAAATATTATACAACATAAAAAGAACATTTAAATAGCTGATTTTTGAGGGAGTAAAATACCTAAATAGCATATATTTTATTTTACATCAGTCCCACGCTTTATTTCACGCTGACTTAATGTCGCATATAGCCCTAGCAGAGTGGAAAAACAAAAATATTTAATTGCCCCAAGTGTGGATCGAACTAAAAACCGTCACTACACGCCGCTGCACTATAACGGTCTCTATTCATTGTTTGTAATCAAAACTTGAAGTAATATTGTTTGCAAATTGTGTACTGCATTTACTCATTGGTTCACAATGACGCATACCGATAAGTCTTATCAGTGCGTTAGGAAACGCATATTTTAAATACTACTTTGCATTTGTTTTTCATTTTTACATAGGAAGTGGTAAGAGAGGGAAGGGGACACCTCGGTCGATCTTCGAAAACACAGTATCTACATACCGGTGGAGGGTTACGTATGAGGAACTCCCAGAGGGCATGTATGAAGAGGTTGATGACAGTGGACGAGGCGAAAGAGGTATGCCGAGACCGTAGCGTTTGGCGCTCCGTATTATTGGTATGCACTTTTTAGTTTAAAATGCGAATCATGTGTTTTTTTAATATTTAATTAAGTAGGGATATTAATAGTCGTTTTGAATAAAATTACTACAGTTATTAAGCTTGATTAATATTTTTCCGTCATTGATGGGGAGCAAGGTTAAACACTACCCTTTCCAATATACTGTTTAACATTCGAAACTAGGAAAGAAGAAAATTGGGATTTGAGTAGCGGAACTCAACGCCGCGATATATCTACGAGCAGGGAAATAAACAAAAATACAAATATAAGCAATTCATCTCTCCCTTATGGGGGATTCAAACGCAGAACTATCACGTTTACAGTCAAGCACTGACCCACCGAACCACGACAGACTCTTAATTGACCAATAATAAAGAAAAAATGGGCCCTTTCTTTAAAATAATAAAT
>DWMZ01004237.1:0-11913 GCA_018249855.1 Eueides tales michaeli
ATATATATATATATATATATATATATATATATATATATATATATATATATATATATATATATATATATATATATATATATATATATATATATATATATATATATATATATATATATATATCCCACTCCTCCAAAGTTTTCAGCTTACTAATAGGCGAGTATTTAATTCCCAAGGCGTTGATGATACGCCGTTTTACTTTTTTTTAGTTTAGAATGCTTTCTAGGTTCCTATAGTAAGCATGCACATTTTTCCATAAAAGAATTGCGGACGGAATACAAACGAATTACAGACGCACAAATCGCCTATTTCTGTATTAATATTATGCAGATCACCGGTTTTGGTAAATTTATTAATAGTTTTATTACCATGTATAATATTTTTTAAAATAGATTAAGTACAAACTAGTGAATACAAGTAACATGACTATTTCTTAGGTGGTGGGCTACTAGTGGGTATGATAAGAAGGGCACTGCAGAACAAGCAGTATGCAGAGATAGATCATGCTATAAAAACTAAAGTTGCGACCTTTTAATAAGGGCAAAGGACATACCAATGTCACATCTCGCTTAAAATAAAAAGCAACGTACGTATTTTCATAAAATAATGAATCCATCATATACTTTATGTAATTAACTGAAAGCAATATACGGGAATACATTATTTACATATAAATTATTATTTGAAGTCAATATAAACAAGCAAAGTAAATTCATTTTAATCTGCCAAAGTTTTAAGATTAAAAATTATTTATTGTTTTTCTTCGCTATTTTGTTATGGATCTATAAATATTTTAAACGTAAACAAACAAAACTTTTTATTTCAGTTTCAAGAAGTTATCATTCAGGGAAGGCAACGGTAATCTAGTGTTACGACACTCTGTTAACCAATTTTCGAGACATTGTGCATTGAGAAGAGGAACTCGACGCCTGAGCAAGAAGAGCGAACTTGGGAACCCAGTGGTTAATCACTCCACTTGCTTTAAGGCACTTCCTACTTTCCTCCGATTAACTCGCCATTTAACAAGAATGCCTCAAGTATTGCCTGTTAAATGGCGAAACTCAACACCGCGCTTTGCCTTGTTATCAAAGCGGAGATATGAAAATATTAATTTTTTCATTTCCTATCCGCGATAGGTTGTAGGATTGAACCCATAATCTATTGCGCTTAAAATTGCTTGTGCCACTGAACTACGACAGGCCTAATACAGAAATAAAAGAGTTCATTCCCTCGTTTTGGAATCGAAATCTCTACATTCAGAACAACCAGAAAAATGGAATGGAAATTGTTCAAATTAGAATAATAGTTGGAAAGTATTTGTAGAATTTATATAATTGATAGTATTAGACCAAAAACCAATGTGTCTGAAGCTCACACGAATGATCACACTTTGTTCACAAGCCTTACATTAAGGACGTCTTGTGTTTAGGGAGGTTTTACACTTTGTTATAAAATAATATAAATGTAAAAAAGTAATATCTAGATTGCCTATGTCTATTCTGACACGGTAAAATACTAAAGGTTTTCGATAATTTCTTTTTTTCAGCTTATTAGTTTGAGGCGTTATTTAAACTATATATGTCGCTAGTACGTTCTTAAGCTAGCACTTTCTGCCAGATTTAAGGCATACGTGTGGAGTGGCGCACAACGCCGCGTTTTGCCTGGTTAGCAAAGCGATGAAATGAAAACATTCATTAAATATTTAAATTGAAAATATGTAATTTCATTTTCTTGAGTAAGGTTCGAACCTACGACCTGCCACGTTTACAGTTACAAATTATAGATATAAATTTGTTATCCTAGTCTAAATTTACTATGCAGTGTACATAACCTACACCTTCAAGACCACAACCTGCTAATGAATCCTCAAATCTACTAATGGTTGTTCTATAAATAAAATTAAGCACTCACCATCAGATCGTACTGTTCTCTTTTATCCCCCTTTTTAGTAGAAAAAATCTAATCAATAAAAATCTTTGATACTGCAATTTTTAATATTAGTAGACTGTGAGGATTACTGGATTAAATATGAATTTGGAAAAGATACGAGCTTTAGAATAGTTAGACTCGCCTATCTGTTGATGGCTTCTTGACGTTGTTCACCAGTCCAAAGGCTTCTTGATCTTTGGTGGCGTCGAAGATGGCGTCGCCTTCGCTAACTGGTATGACCACGTGTACACGGGCACGATGAATTTGATATAAATGTTCTTTGAAATATCACAATTAAATAATTTCTTGATATAGTTCCTACTTTTAAAACAGTGTTTGCGAAAAGGCGCGGCGCGGATGCGGTTATTAAAGGTCTCACACTTGATTATAACACAGATTATAACACATACAATCAGTGGTTCCCTTCGCGGTCTTCTTGCGACTGTGGTAGGCGAGTACCAATAGGAGGGTAGTCTCGTAGAAAATGTGATTGATTTAGAAAATCGATGCTACCTGCTTCTTGGACATTTGATCTTGCAAAATATGAACAGATGGCGTAACCAATCTTAATTATACTAGTCTGTGTAAAAAGCCTAAACTCTTACTTTATACAATTTCGGAGTTAGCCATTAGCCTATCAATTACCTTAATGTGGACCTTTACCATTGACAATACCTTTGTAAAACAAGAAATAATGCGTATCACATTTTACTATGACATAGATATTATTATGGATATTATAATATTTACCAAAAGTGATGGAATATGATTGTTTTCTAATATATACCATCTGTCGCCCAAAGTAATTATTTTGTATAATTTATATACTATTTTTTTAAGTAAATAATATTTGGAAGAACATTATAGTATTTAATGTTTATTTTTTCAGCTCATTAGATAATGATTATTTCTCCTGGCCACAGGTCCCGCATGACCCCTAATGCTTCCTAATCCTCCAAAAAAAATGTGAACTGAATGCATTTTTCTTTCGTCTTCCCTATGTCTGCTTTTGTTTTATAGCTGTTTTTGTAATTTCGCTATAAAATATTGGTGTAAAGTATTTTAGGTAACTGGAACAAATCCTCAATGACTCGATTAAAAGTCTGTAATTATATTGTTGAGTCTATGTTTTACTTCAAAAAAATACTTGCCAAGCCGCAACTTAATCAATGCTAAAGTTCTATGTTTGTAAAATTACTTTGCTGTTTACATTTTATACGACAAAAACTATACCTAGACCACAATAGTCTGACTACATACGCGAAGATAGTGGAATCGATTTTTAGCATCGCTCTAGTACGTTTGAAAAAATTAACATATTGACCGTTGCATCTCAATACATTTTTGAAAATGTTATGTATGTTAAGAAAAATATTATTAAATTTACTAAAATTAGTGATGTACATAATATTAATACTAGAAATAGGCTTAAACTTAGTGTGCCTGTAACTCGATTGCATCGAGTACGTATTTCTTTTACACAGGTTGATAGGGTGTGCGCTTTCACAATAGGATTCCAGAAAACGTCCGAGAGTTTTCTATTTCACAATTTAAAAAAGTTGTGAAAAGACGTTTGTGTGTTAAAGTTTATTACCATATTAACGATTTTATAAATGATAACACACCTTGGGAATAAAATGCTCGCTCCAGGCTATTTCAAATGTATTATTGTTACTTATAATTATATGATGTAAAGTTTTGATTAAAAATAAGACATATCTCGGGGAGTTTCTTTCACCGGTTTTTCTCAGGTCTGAGGCAGTAACTGGTAAGTTTGACGTTCAAAACTCGTAACTGCTTATTTTGACTTAAAATAAAATGTTGATGATGAGACAATCTCTCTAGCTCAAAAACTAGGGAGGAAGAGCAAAGCTGTGTATTAACAATAGTTGCCTTCGGTGCACCCTGCTAAGTGCGGAGAAGCTAAAAAAGTATATATTATATTCTTTATTGCACTTTAAAAAATATACATATAAGAAAAAAAATAATTTAAAGTAAGTTCAAAAATATAATCAGAAGTATATCTATTTATGTTTTTTTTAGATTCAGACAGGATTCCACTCGCCAATGTTATTATTTTAAATGAATTAACGAAATATATGTATATCAAAATATTATTAATTTCATACACGCGGTACTATTATAAAAAAATGTATATAAATATATTTTTAGCTTCACTCCGTGTCACGTACATGGCAGCTACCTAGACCGACGACCTAGTATTAAGAAACTTCCGTTCACTAATTTCCGCAGAATTAAAGGCATTACGTGCGGAGTGTTAGGACTTAACGCCGCGCCTAGTTAACATATTTGAAAATCAAGATAGTAAATATGTAATTTACTATCTAAAATTGAACCTGTTGAGTTTATAGACGCATGCTTCTGCGTCACGACGTTTGTGCCCAGCGATAACTTTAAAAACATATTATTTTAATAATAATATCAACATGGTAGAGCTTAGGTAAAAAAAATCAGTTATAATTTGTTGTGTTAAACGACCCATGCTTAACGCAAAATTTCATTAAGTGTCTTAAATATATGATGTTAGGGACACATTCGACTAACTTGTCTTTTAATATATTTTTTAGAGACCTGTCGTGGCTCAGTAGCACAAGCATGTGACTGTAAAGGACAAGTTGTGGGATCGATCCCCACTCGAGGAAATGAAATATTTAATATTTTCATTCTTAAGTGTGGAATGTCACTTTAAAACGTATGTGAGTGAGTCCGATCACAGGAATAAGTATTTATGGCTTCACGGGTACATGGCTAATCCGTGACCCGGCGTATATATACGTATCTAATTGATATCTCATCAAGTGGTTGTCATGAAAATCAAAGAGTAGATCTTTAATATAATAGTCATTTTTATTTATTCTTTAGTATCGCTATGAAATCATCTTTATAACCAACAAGTCTGTTAGTGGTATAAAAACGATTCTATCTAACCATAACTTTTTCAACATGCGTTTTCTATTTACGAACAAGGCATAGTAAGGAAATAAAAATATTTAAAAACTATAATTCCCACCAGTGAGGATCAAATTCACTACCGCGGCGCTTATAGTCAGGCGCTGTACTAAACCGTAATTGCGCAATACTAATACATACACACTTTTAATGAAATTCATGTCTCAAATGTATGGAGCGCGTGGTACAATCATTCTCGTTATAACAAGCTTTACTCAAAAGGATTCATATAATATTTTGTAATTAAATAGACAAGGGTTTATATCTGTTTCGATTATTTTGATAGGACCTCCAAAGTGGTAGAGATGTTGTTACAATTATACAACTACTGTTAAAACAACTGAACAACTTTTCCAGTTAATAAACTCTCAGGATGATTTAATAGCATTAAGAAAAACAACATGTTTTCGTGTACTAATTTAGGTTTCCTTGGCTGGGAATAACAATCATTTATCGAACTTGGTAAAACTGGTAAGTGTCTTTTGTTAGCATAATTAGATTTTTTTCAGTTTCACTTTGTATTCAGCACACGGCAGAATAGGCAGAGGAAACTTGGGAAGCAATTTTTAAAACACTCCATTTCGTTTCGTTCCCCATTTTTTACCAAATTTGAGATATTGCGTGCTTACTGGTGAAATCAATATCGCACTTTGCCTTGTTACCAGAGCAAAAAAATAAACATATTAAATAATTCATTTCCTCGAGTAGGAATTAAACTCGCAACCTTTCTCGTTCGTCTACAGTCGCACGCTTGAGCCCCTGTACGACAGGCCTCTATATTATTATACAGACCTCTATACAGGCCTCTATACCTGTAGCAATATAAACATAGAGGAATATATAAGGTATACAAATATTAAGACAAAATGCTGTAAAACTTTTACATATCTATAGGTAATACAACTGTGATTTAAAATTCTTATAGGGTTCTTGGGGGAATTACAAGCAATATGACTCGATTCAGTAACCGCCACTAAGATTGCGCATACTGTGCGACGAACATTTCATAATTTCGTATCGGAAAATGAAAATGGCTCCCAGGAGGTGGAAAAATACTGCAGCGTGGTATTATTACTTTGTTTTCGTGAAATTGACTTTTAGAATTCAATGAGTCATTTCTTTTATTATAATTGTCATTTGTTTATAGTCGAGGGTTTAATTTGAATCCATTTGAAAAAATTGTATTAATTAATTGTTTAATTGTTTTTATCTGATTTGTCAGAATTCTGATTCCTGTTTACCAGTAAACAAAAGTTATTTTCTGCAATGAGTAAATATTTGATAATATAGCATTTTAGATCCACTACCTTTCAAAGAATTAAATTTTAATTTATTTATAAAAAAAAATGGTTTAATGATAAAATGTTAAAAATATTAATCTAAAATTTTATAGCAATGTCGTTGAATAAAATATTTTAACTTGACGTAAATAGTTATTTATTAACCGATTTAAATAAAAAGAAGACTATATGTTAAACGAAGCTTGCCAAAATATAATAGTAAAAAATGTATTTGCACGAGGTCTGTCGTGGCGCAGCGGCACAAGCGTGCGACTGTAACCGACAGTTTCTGTGTTCAATTCATAAAAATGAAATATTTATTATTTTGAAATTAAATGTTTCATGTTTTTATTTCTTTGCTCTAGTAACAAATCAAAGCGCGGCGTTGAGTTCCTCCACTCAACAAGCAAAGCCTCAAAATCTGCAGAAAGTGGAGAACGGACCTGGAACGGAGTGTCTTAACATTAGGTTCTCAAGTTTCCTCTGAAAAAAAAATAAAATATAATGTTTTGATTTGTTTTAATATATCTTTAAAGTGCAGACAGCGATCAAATATAGACCCATTATAAATATTAATTTAATTTGAAAATATTAAGTATTTCATTTCTACGAGAGTTCACAGTCACAAGTTGGAGCTCCAGTGCCACGACAGGCCGCAGTATTATATATCAAGACTACACTATATATGTATATTCGTAAAAGTTCACACAAAGACGTTTAAAATGCACGCCGCGATAACAAGGCGTTTTCGATGAAAGATTTCCAAGTATAATGTACTATAAATCATGAGCAATTTGAATTTTCTTCTTGTATAATTTTTAGTATTTTCTTGTTGAGTTTGGTCCATATTTATAAAAGAGTATCTATATGCCGCGGAGTTAAGATCCACCACTCACGCGCCATGTCTAAAAAAAATAACGGCAACAGGGAAACGGAATCTCTTAACGCTTCACTTGTGAAGGAAACATAATATTCAAGTAGACGTGCTAAGCTGGACTGAAGTAAGGATCGGACGTCTCATTCGACTTTAAAAACATTTACGACTTATGATGATGTCGTTGTTGAATCTGTTATCAGCTTGGATAAGTTTAAGCTGCGTCTTTTTTCTCGATGCGGCAGGATACCAGAAAATTTGCCCTTTCTAATATTATATAGTAAGATGGAGTGCAAGTTTTTGAAATTATCTGACTAAATACCTAGCCTTTCTTGCCTTGCTAGATTACCATATTTTTATAACACTAGATTCTGAAATAAGTAGAAAAGAATCTTGTGATATGGTATTATAATATTTTAAATTACTCATATATTATTGTGTTATTACCGTTAAAACTGAATATCTTAGCGTTTTCTTCTAAAATATGAATACAAAAATCAAATGTTTACAAAGAAAGAAATTAAAATAACTTTCGATATTACATTTTCTCTTGCTTTTGTGCAGTCGATAATGCAAAGATCGCTTATTCAAACCACTTAATATATTGCTTACAGATGAGTTGAACATTCTTACGTATTATTTGCAGTGGCATATTATTTACTCCGGTTCTCTGAAAACTCTATGTAATAAATGAAATTAATGCTACACATTTTCAATGTTACTATAAATAAATTAAAATAATGTTATAAAAAATCAACACTGACACAATATTTGTTTGTAAACGGGCGGTAGTGATTTTGATGCCCACTTAAGATAATGAATTGTTTTTATTTCCTCAATTTGCTAATAAGACAAAGGCTTGGCGCTAACTCTCGAAAATAAAGGAGTGCGTGTGCGACGAAGTAGGCGGAAAAAACCGTGAAGTTACGCAAAAAATATGTGTTTTATATATATATATATACCTCGACAACACAATATATATATATATATATATATATATATATATATATATATATATATATATATATATATATATATATATATATATATATATATATATATATCTACAACACAATATATATATATATATATATATATATATATATATATATATATATATATATATATATATATATATATATATATATATATATATATATATATATATTGTGTTGTCGAGGTGCAGTGGGAGATCAGTTTAGGTATACGCTGTATCCCGCACATGGCTGGGTAGGCAGAGGGAACTTACGAACTTAATGTAAAAGCACTTCATTCCCATAAGGACACTTATGTTCCCCAATTTCTGTCAAAATCGCTTAGCGTTACAAGAGCGAAGAAATAGAAATATAGAATATTTAATCCTGCTTGTGGGAATCGAACCTAGAACCGTCGAATTTACAGTCGCACGCTTGTCCCACTACGTCACGACGGTTTCAATTAAAGTTTGTAAGAGGTACGTAAATACATCCTACACAAGAATAGTACTAAACAGTATTAAATTTCTTTTTCAGCTTCACGTTTTATTTCGCTCATGGCACGGTAGGCAAAGGATACTTATCAATTCAGTATTAAGACACTCCGTTCTGTTCTCTAATATCCGCTGAACTTAAGGCATTGCGTGTTGAGTGGTAAATCGCACCGCGGCGCTTTGTCTTGTTATCATAACTAATTCTATACAAAATGCCCAGAGCGGTTTGGTCTTTATTTAAAAGAATTAACATTAATAGAATTTTTAACCGTTGTCAGCCAAGTTAATGTAATTTTAGATAGTCAGTCAGTAATTACGTACGGGAAAAATATATAAATGATGTTATAGAGAAAATGTTAAGAGTGCTTGGATCCTTTCTAAGGGCGCAGGTTCGATTCTCGCTTGATTATCTCGCATGAAAGATAATTTAACTGAAAAAAACTGCTTAAAACTGAAAGTTCTAAAATTAAAATTTCAGTACCTAAGGGAAAATTAAATCTTTATATTTATGCTATATATAGGACAAGTATACTTAACACGTATTGTATATGATACTTATAATGTCCTGCTCTTGACATTTTAAAGATGTATCGATTAACAGATAAGACTGACCGGAAGGTTACGCTTATTAAGCTTACAAAATGCTAGATCAAAGTGTTAAGAAAATGCATATTATAGATTTGCTAAAGTAACGAGGCGCGGCGTCGAGTTCCAATAGTAGGAAACGGTGTTAACACTATGTTCCATAATTCTTTCTGCCGACCTTGACATGTGTTGGATATAGTGTGAAACAATAAAAAAGAAAATATAAAATAAAATATAACAGCTTCAGTGTGTGTGGGATACATTCTACATATGGCACAAAGAGCAGGCAGAGGAAATTTGGTAATAAGATCTTCTCCACTAAAATTCCTACAGATTAATCCCACTTTCCGCTACGATGTTTGCGGACCTAAAATCCACGCTTGCCCCTTTATCAGATAGGAGAATGCAATTAATTTATCCCTCGAGTTGAGTATTGAACCATTTAAAAAAGCGGAGAAAGGGGGAAAGTTAGACGAACTTAAATGCATTTTACGTTCACTGCCTAACACTGTACACGCTATACTGTTGACTGAAACATGGATCACCAACGAGAAATAGGCGTTAGAACTACAATTTGATAACTATACACACTACTGTAACTACAGAACCGATAAAACTGGTGGTGGAGTATCAGCGTAT
Organism: Eueides tales michaeli; assembly: GCA_018249855.1. Taxonomy (NCBI): domain Eukaryota; kingdom Metazoa; phylum Arthropoda; class Insecta; order Lepidoptera; family Nymphalidae; genus Eueides; species Eueides tales. The sequence goes on from DWMZ01004237.1 coordinate 9,743, forward strand.
ATCCATAATGACCTAAAGCATAGCCTATCTGATTCGTTATACGTGGGAGATAATAATTATCTGTGGATAGAATTAGAACGATATGCACTTCATGTCGGAATAGTATGTAATCCTGGTAATACCGACTGTAAAGAATGTCTTAAAACTTATGAGTCCCAACTACAACAATATAAAAGAGCAATAGTATTTAGTGACAAAATTGATCTGTGTACCACGACAAGAGAAACTAGACAATACAAGGAGGTCTTAAAACTAGCAAGTCATAAAATAATAAAATAAATCGATAGTAAACATTGTGCAAGAATATGTAAAAAGAGAAAGTCAGTCATAGACCACGTTACCACTAATTTGATGCATTTCTTCCATATGGTTATTACCATATATACCATATAGGTATTCATATCATCAATGTCGGATCACAACCAAATCTACGTAGAACTTATAAGACTAAAGCTCCTCCAAAAATGAGGGCTCAATTTAAAACCATCGACTACGCAATGTTCCAAAATCAAATACAGTCAATAAATTTTGAGGACATAATGGATGATTACGCGCAAATGGAAAACGAAATAAAACTGACAATACATAAATGTAGAATAACGAACACCAAAATATTACACACACCTAAGAAAGACTGGATAAATAAGAGTATACTTGACGATATATATCAAAAAAATATACTGTGGACCGAACACAAGAAATATTCTAACAATTACCATATAAAGACAGAATTTATCACAAAGAAAAAAGAAGTAGCCAAACGAATCGAAGAGACAAAGAATTGCTACTATCTCTCCAAATTTAATAATTGCATCTAAGCCGATTTAAATTGTGCGCCACTGGATTAGATGGCATCAATTCTAAATTAATAAAATGCATTAATAAAATAACTTCCACCTATCTAAGTAATTGCTTTAACAAATTGCTCAATATTTTAGCTACTCAGGGAGTCAAGAAATGAGCCCTTCATTTCCTGACTCCCTGAGTAGCTAAATTAACGCCCATTCACAAGTCAGGATCCACGACTCACAGTGGCAATTATCGACCAATATTAGAATAGATATTGCATAGTCGTTTTGAAACTTTCTTTAACACTATCAAATTCCTTTGATTTCAAAGGAAGGACAATACCAAAGAATACCACCAAAGAATAGTACCCTCAAAGCAACAAGCTTCTAACTTTTGTAAGAGCAACTGATGACTTACTGTGTCAAACAGTAAGTCATTAGTTGCTCTTAAAAAAGTTAGAAGCTATTAACATCACCTACAGTGCCTTAAAAATGTTCGAATCATATCTGACAAATAGGTCTCAAGTAGTTAAAATCAATCATAGATACCAAAGCGAAATTTTACCTATAAAATGCGGCATTCCACAGAGATCTATATTAGGCTCCCTGCTCTTTCTAGCCTATATAAACAACATCGGCGAAACGCAAAAGCGAAGGCCTTAATGGTCATCTTACCCTCTACGCAGACAATACCTGCATTTCTATTTTGGTCAATCTATACACGACATAGTCACCCAAGCTCAAAATGATATAACTAAACTCATGGTTTCAGTACAGTCTCTTAAATATATAAATTCAAATAAAACCTGTTATATATTAGTTCGTGCTAAAAATTAAGGTATACCTGAATACGAACCAATAACAATTAATAAAGTACCACTTCAACAAAAATCATGTCAAAAATATCTAGTCTTAAGATTGGATAGTTCACTATCATGGAAAGTGCACTTGGAGCATGTAAGATTAAAACTCGTATCCCTACTTGGATCACTTCGACATGTAGTTCGATGTATACTACATAAGCTCTGTTACACGTTCTATAATACCTTAGTCAAGCCGCATCTACTTTATTTGGTCGAAATGTGGTGCGAAGCCTACAAAACACGACTGGTGGACCTACAAATAGTACAGAATAAAATAATCAAAATGATTTTTAACTATCCATTCTTGACACTGACAAACAAACTATATAAGGAAACGAAAAAAAATAAACATCAATCATTTATATATCTACCACACATGTATATCCATACTAGTCCATACTAATATTATAAATGCGAAAGTAACTCTGTCTGTCTGTCTGTATGTTACTCTTTCACGCCTAAACCACTGCACCGATTTTGATGAAAATTGGCACAGACTTAGATATGAACCTGAGAATGA
>DWMZ01004238.1:0-11910 GCA_018249855.1 Eueides tales michaeli
GAACATTTAAATGTCTGTTTGCGATTTTAAAATAACCATTCCTTTAAGTGCATATGTAGTTATTCATATGATACTAAAACACAGACAAAATATATTAAAATTTTTGGCTAATTTTCGGCTAAATCGGAATTTCTTGGAACTAAACATTTAACAACAATAAATACAAGCAAAGAAGATTTAAATTACGACAACAGTATCGATAACATTACTATACTATACTTTTCCGCACTGAAAGTTTAGGTATTATTTTGTTGATTATAATATTATTTTATATTAAACAAATATTTATACAGCTCAAGCTGGTGAACTAACTGACTTTCTCTTCTTCTTCTTAAAGCTTCTTGAGTGGAGGATCTAAACGCAGCGTTTCGTTACTAGAACGAACTATGAACATATTAAATATTCTATTTCCTAAAGTGAAAATCGAACCCACGACACAATGTGCTATCAATCTCAAGCTTCTGGCACTGCATTGTAACAGTTTTAAATGTTGTATCATAAATATTCTATATTAAATTTATCTATAATACCTATATTTATTACGTACAAAATTTATGAATTTACATTTTCTATCATCGTCACGCAACTCTCGCGTCAGGATATGCAGAGTACAAGTAACAAATTATATCGCTTTATATTAGGCCGCTATTACAGCATTTTATTTAAATTCTAAAGGAAGAATATTTTACACGTTTTATAAATGAAGGATGTAAAACTGAATATAATTTACATGGAAATTTATAAGACGAGTATATAATTTAGAAAAGATAAAAACGAATTATTTTACATTTTTTTCTTATTATTCCGCATAGCAGAGTCGGTAGAGAATCGGTGACGAAATTCGAGACCCCCTTTACTATAGCCGGGCAAAGACCCCACAACCAACCCGTACAATGAGAACAAGTTTTCTTTGCTATTATGATGTAACTATAACGTCATTTAATTAGACTGCGGTGTTCAAAACACATTGTCTAAGATAAGCAGCAAATTACGAAGTAAAGTATGTACTACTAGTAGTACTGTTACTTAGTGCTTATCTGCATATCTTATTCAATGTCAGCATAAAATCGATCAAGTGCGAGTCGGACTTTGCCCACCAAAGATCAGGTACCATCAGGAATGTTAGTCAATAGGAACCATATATGCTTTGCTCCAGTCTGTAGGTTTTGAAAACACAGCAAATAAAAAATGTCAAATTTTAGATGTCAGGATAAATGCTATGAAATAATAATATATAACTCAGCTTCACTCTGTATCCCACAGATGGTAGGGTACGCAGAGGAAACTTGGGTTCCCACACTTGTGCCCCTGTGCCACGACAGGCCTAATATATAAATTTTCTATATTCAGATTTTTTCTTTATTCATATTTTATAAATATAATAACAATAAGTCCACGGAATATCGTACAAAATGCAAGAAAAACGATGCGCTTATATACCGTGTCTTTTTAATTGCATTGACTTAGAAACTCGAGTTTATATACAGGCCAAGACATCGTAGACCTGAATCCCTTAGCCTTTTGAGGCTTACTGCTGGACAAAACCTCTTAGATCAGATCAGATGAAGTAGTCAAAATTAGGTGAGACTTAATCTCCATTAATTTTTACCAATCAATCCAATCTTGCCTAAGATCTGTATATTGATATTAATATTCGAGATGCAAATGAGATTGCGTAGACGTATCAGCTTGATACCCTTACGAAAACTCGAGATAATTGAACTTGACAGACGAACAGGCGGTAAATAAACTGATCCTATCATGCTTCATTCAGTTCCTTTTGAGGTACAGAACCCAAAGAACATGCATTTTATATAAATATATACTACAATATCTTACTAAACTCGGTGGTTGCAGGTTCTATTCTCTTGGGGGTGAATTAAGTTCAATTTTCCCCTTGTAATCCAGACTAGGTACAATGTAGATACAATTTGAATTCCCACCAAGAGACACTCTATTCTACCTTCTCGTATTTCCACACTTCCCATCTCAAAAGCTTCGAGAGGATAAGTTTGTGTTGGAGGATTAAAGTTATATTACAATAATTAACAGTTAGCTTGAGTTATTGTTCGTGTTTAGGCTTAATTTAGATAGGATTATCTGTGATTAGATGTTTCGGAGAATAACAGTGACCTGATTTTAGAAGTTTCGTTAACTTTTCTTGTGTATATAGGTGGTATGTAGGTCGTATTAGTGCAGTAATGTAGTCATGTGACTGTAAACACAAAGATTCTATATTCCAGCTAGAGGAAATGAATTTTCAAATAGTAGTTAAAAGTAGTAATAAAAAATAATATTAGCTTTAAAAGATTCTTGGTTCTAATTTTAGAAATAAAATTTATTTATTCGCTTTTGCTGGAGTTTTGCCTCGAAAAGTTACATGAAGATAAATCGTTCTGTGTTACAAAATTGTACACGTGGGTATTGGTAATGTTTTTATACATACAAAGACAAAAGCCATTTCGCAAGTAAAATTTTGAATGAACAAAATTGTTGGCAAACGGCTAAATAAAGATCATGAATTTGGTTCGCATTTGAGACAATGAAATATTTTTAAACTAGTTTTAAAGTGCTAATCTACGCTTAGTGAAAATACAAGCATGTTTAAATCTCGCTACGTTCAATACGTACGTGCAATACGTTTCCTAAATAAATATTAATGCATATATATTTATTGTTTTCTTATTTTGACAATAGAGTGACGTTAACGGAAGTGATAAAAGTATCTGAATACGAGATTATCTGTACTTTGGTCTACTTAATGTGAAATGGGAAGTTGAAAAAGTAAATGTAAAATTGTCTTGTGATTATTATCTATTACATGAGAGAAAGACAGACGCAGAAGATGAAACTACTAAAATTAAAAGTCAACGTCAACAAAGTCATTAGAAAGAATAGTTTAGCTTGAGATAAACGACATTTTCTCTTTAATTTCTTAATAGAAGCAAACGCAGCTGCAAGCAAAGTTGCGGGCACTGACTTATTAATAAGCCTCTATAATACACTATTCTATATTTCCACCCTAAGTTATAAATACTGACTATTTTTGCTACTATTGTTAAAAATTCATGCCAAGCTCCAGTTCCTAGTTAATTTAAAACTACAAAAAAAAGTTCATTATACAGAGTCTATATTAAAAATCTAACAACAATGCCTCTTTTTTACCGATTGGGCTTTTTTATATCTTAACACTTATTACTTTGTGTAAGTGGGATTTAAATTAGAATTCAAATTTTTTTTTATTAAAATGGACTTTCACAAGCATTTTTGCATCGTTGATTAAACGTAATGCTACTACGCCTGCTCAGAAGGTAATTCTGCTGAACTACCGAGATAGAAGCGGGCAAGAAATTCAAAAATTACTCTTTTTATTTAAAATTTTATATAATACTTTCAATATTATTATTTTACATTGGTATAATGGTAGCTATCCTGCGTGAAATTCAAATAACCTTACATTCATCACTATAGTTTTTAATTATTAATTATTACCCATTCACCTTACAGACCGGCAACGCTCCTGTAGCTCCTCTGGTGCTACACGGGACCGTGGGTGGCGGTGATCACTTACCATCAGGTGACCCGCACGCTCGTTTGCCGTGTGTTTTCCATAAAAAAAATGTTTTAAATGCTTTTGAGTACATTAATAAACTTTACTAATTATCACTGTTTACAATAACAAATTTGAAATATTTTCGTTCAATTGACATTGTCGCGGCACACGTGTGCGACGATTGTGGTATCAATTACCACTCGAGGGAAAGAAATATATTTAAAAGTAAAGGTAGAGAGGCAAATCGCAGCTCAGGTTACTTAACGTAATGCTTTAACCTAATGTCTTTAAGTGCGGAATGGAATTGTCTTACTAAGGAGATTAGTTTCTCAACAAAAAAAATAAAGAGAGAACCTTCAACCATAAATAGTGAGCCGCATGTATCATGCTCTGACACGTTAAACGCAAGTTGTTAGTTAACTATAACAGTAGTTGTAACGTCTATAGCTAAATAACTAGAACTGTTTAGTCAGTTAGTTAGGTCTGTCGTGGCGCAGGCGCACAAGCGCCTGAGTGTAAACATGACAGATTGTGGGTTCGATCCCCACTTGAAGAAATTAAATAATTAATGTGCTCATTTCTTCTCTCTGGTAAAAAGGCAAGCGGTGTTGAGTACCGCCACGCTACACGCTATTCGGTAGAAAATGCCTCAAATTCGGCATACATCGTGAAGTTGGGAGAGAGTTTAATATTTAATACTAAATTTAAAAATATATAAAAATTTCAACGAAGCAGGATTTTTTATACGTTTTTAAATTTAGTATTTTTAAGTGTGGAATAACACTTTGAAAATAGTAAAAAAGAATTTAATATTCGTATAACCAACCTGTAAATTTATTCAAATTTGTGGAAAACTAAATTTCTTGTTCTATGGTTTTGGTTATGTTCTACTGTTGTTGGTCTGTTGAGTGTGTTAATTTTTACTGCAAAGCAATGTAAGCAGAGGTCAACTTATATTAAAAAACTCATTTTCCGTTTATCTGTGCATTTTTTAAAACTATATCGCACTTTCACTCTTCTTGTATAGCAGCGCGCCTTTTACTGATGCTGGAAAATAAAAATATTAAATAAAATTATTTCCCCAAGTTGGAATTGAACCCATTGCGCTTACGCTCACCCGCTATGCTTCAAAATGATAGCCTTAAATTATTCTTCTAAATAACGTAACAAAGAAATATTTCAAAAAACATACGCTCACATCAAGTGAGATGCATATATACGTAATGTAAGAAAGATGTTACCGCGGAAGTCATAAATTTGTTGTAAATCCGGTACAGGACTTGCTGATAAATAAACAAAGCGAAGTCATTTTTTTATGAAAATATACGTTTCTTTCAATCTCAATTTTTGTATACTTGGAAATGTTATTCAAAAAGGACAGTATTTCTTTTAACTTCTTCATTATTCTGTTCTAAATTTACATATATATATTTTTTTTTTTACATAAAAATTGATGCCTAATTGTATGAGATTATTATGTTTTAATAACTTTTTATATACTTGAGAAGATATTTAAGAAAGTCATAGCACGGTTGTACAGAATCTATGGTCACGGGCTTTGTTCACTAAAATCAAGGAACAAATATTTATTTAAACTTTTTTCCAGACCAGGCAGAAGGAACTTGAGGATCTAGTGTTAAGATAGGTACTCGGTCCTGTTTCTCACGTTCCGCTGAATTTGAGGCATTCCGTGTTGACTGGCGGAGTCCAACGTCGCGCTTCGCCTTGTTACAAGAGAGTAAAAAATTGAAAGAAAATAATAATTAAAAAATAATAAAATTTCTCCTGCGCCACAACATGCCTCATTTCTAGCCATAGAGGCTTATATCGGTGGCGTTTTCTTATTAAAGATCTTGATTCCCTCTTTTTTTTGAATAGTAGAGCACATGTAGTCAACTTAGTTACCACATTCCGCATTCCCTCCTCACCTAATGTCAAAACACTCCGCATCATCAAATTTTCGACATTCCTTATTAGGTGGCACTCAACTAAAACTTAGGCTTAAACAATAGGCGCTATTTTAGAACAGATATATCTGTTCTAAAATAGCGCCTATTATTTATTTTTACTTTATGCCAATATGATTTATTATCTCACAATTTATTCTGCCTTTATATATAAAGGCAGAATAAATTGTGAGATAATAAATCATATTAGCATAAAGTAATTAAGGAATTTGCGCCAATTTAATAAGATCTATAAGACTATATGACCTTGTTTGTATTTTTAGTTCTTAAATTATAGATTTAAAAATTGCAAATATATTATATGTACTATCAAAAAGATACATAGATTAAACTATTTATTATTTACCTGCAATATGGGATGTATAATATAGGTGAAAAACATACATCTCACACGTTACGCTGAATTTGAGGCAATCTGTGTTGACCGGCGGAGTCCAACGTCGCGCTTCGCCTTGTTACAAGAGTGAAAAAAATTGAATTTATTGCATACATTAAAGAAATACAGCATTTACATGAAAAGATAAAAAAATGAATAACAAATAAAAAATGACAAATTAACATGAGTATTTTACGCATAGAGGTATATGCGAAGGCGATCTTATCACTATTAGTGATGTCTTACAGGTAACCTTTAACAAAAACAAAGCAGTAGAGGAAATCTTGGTAGTGTATAAAAACAAAATAAAGAGTGAAAATAAAGATATGAAAAAATGATGAATTAATTTAAAATATTTAAATATATGCTACGTATATTACATACATTTTATGTTAAATATATAAAAATACATACTAAGTAAACAAATAAATAAGTAAAATACATATATAATACATATCGTATTTATAATATTCCATATATTATTTTTGTTGTGCCAAATAGTAAACGCTTAAGGGATATCTTAAATGTATTAAGAGATTTTGATTGCCGAATATAAGGTGGCAAATCACTCCACAAAATGACGCTTTTAAGTGTAAAAGATTCTTTATAACCAACTCTGTTACAAATAGGTATCCTTAATTTGTCACTTTTAGATCGTAGGTTGAGCTGAAACGTAGAATCGGAAACCTGAAAAGTGAAACGCTCTTTAAGGTTAACGAGGAGTGTTAGGATTGTGGAGTGATTTGGAAAATAATGGAATAAAAACTGCATAGGATATGGAAATATCGACGATGCCGCACTGTTAACGATTGAAACTTATCACAGTATTCAGATATATGATCGAATTTTTTCAGCCCAAATATATATCTGATGCAAAGATTTTGTAGACGTTCTAACATGTCTAGGCGTTCTTGTGATAAGTCAAGGTAGCAGATGTCGGCGTAGTCAATAATAGGGAGACGGAGGTAAGTGGATAGTATTATTTTTGTTTTTATAGGAGAAAAATTATTCCATTTCTTGAGAGATCCCATTGTTGTGAATATTTTACTGCTAATATGTGAAAATTGAGGAGCCTAAGATAAGGTATTGTCCATGATGATGCCTAGATTCTTAATACTATTATACATATATATTTTACTGTAAATGTATTTCAGCTTTACGCTGTATCCCCTTTGTAAAATAATAGTTTGGACCGATGAAACCTAAATGTAAAAGCTCCATTTAATACTTTTCACCTAATTTTCGAAACAATGAACAATTCATTGGTATTAAAAAAATCATTAGTAACTCATGTTTGTAGTTTTGTGTATACGCCATTAACCTTAAATACTTCCCGTTGATCTAAAATCCTGTAATCGGCACGAAGCCCTGGATTTATTTACAGTAATGTAATTTTGTAAATGTAAAATGTATAGAGAAAACATATTATTCTAGTCGTGAGATATTTAAATATGTAGAAAAATTTTCATATAGTATATTTTGACTCGGAATTAAACGCCGCGTCTTATTTATATGCTGACATATAAATAGGTAGGTATCATAAAAAAAGAATACTCTGTCAAAAGAAAAATGAAGAAATTTTAATTTTCTCTGTATTTATTTTACCCTATAATAGACCAAGCTGGTTTAAAACTAATGACGTGACAAAACTTTAAGGGTCCGTTTTTTGCTGCCAGACCCGTAGAAATATGTAATAAGCGTTAACGATTTCACAAACTCATATTGTAACAGTAATAAAATATTTTCATGTTCAAATTACATTCTTTTTGTTATTTAAATATAAAATTTAGAATTTAACCTCAAAGTATTATGCATTGTCGTGGCGTGTCGTGGCGGTGGAGCACAAAACGGATAGTCTTAACAATAGGTTCCCAAGATCCCTCTGCCTACTCTGCCATATACGGGATGTAAATCCTTGAAGCTGAAAAAAATGTATGTAGTACATCGTAGAACTATACGTATCGCGTACCTATAACGGGCGTAGGTTCGATTGCCACCCGTGGTAGTGAAACCTTTTTTGTTTTTGTTATTTCCTCCTTTTGGTAACAAAGCGAAAAAAAAACACTTAATGTGAGAAACGGGCATGTCTTAATAGGAACAGATTGTCTAACACTAGCCTTCTAGGTGCCTCTGCTTACTTTGCTACACGCAAAAAATTGCGTGAAGCCAAAATGTATGTAATGTATGTGTATATATAAAAAACACATACCATCCGAATTGAGAACGATCTCCTTTTTGAAGTCGGTTTATAATATCCAAAAGAGAAGTTCTTGCTCCTATGAAGAAGCAACATATGTGAATAATGGCTTACAATTTTGAAAGATACGTGGTTTATTTTCTATCTAAATATATATGATAATTACGTTAAAATTACTTCTAAATCAATTTTAATTGTATTTGTGTTTTTAATTGTTTAATGATTTATTATATTAATTATTTATTTTCTCTAAGCATGCATTGCCCATATTCGGCGAGAGGGGGGAACGGAAATGTAACGGAATGTCTTAACACCCAAGGTTCCCAAGTTCCCTCTGCCTACCCTGTCATATGCGGGATAGAGCGTGAAGCGGTCGGTTCATCTGCATCAGATATTATCTACGACAGATAGAAAGACAGACAAATATAAAATAAAAATTATAAAGTTTATTTGATAAGTGCTTTAGTATTGAGTTAAGCCGTAAGAATATATGGAGTTGAAAAAATCACACTATCAAACAATCACAGACAGTCGCTGCAGTTTTATTTGTTATATACAAATAGCGTTCGCTAAAAATAAATTTTACAATATTTGTTTGTTTTGTTACTTATAGATATTTTTTATGTACAAATTATCTTATATAAATGAAGTCTTAGAAATTATTATAAAATAATGTCATCCTAATTTTTCTTATATTACTTACAATAACTATACATAGATATTATAACGTAAAAAAGGGCAGCGTCCAATAATCATGGCATTTCTAAAGTTTCAATAAACTTTAGTGCCCTTAAAAAATATTATTATCAATAATTTAAGAAGTAAGTAAGTAAGCCTACAAGCTTGAAAGTCCTCGAGAGAACACGAATGAAGAGATTGATGACGGTGTTAAAGGCGAAAGTGGTATATTGTGACCGTAATGTTTCACACTCCACCCCCGTTGAGTACCCCGCCAGGGGTTGTACGTGGAGCCAATAAAATATTATTTAACAAGTAAGTAGACCCTCGGAAATGAAAAAAAAAAATGATATGTCGGTTATTTCTTTTTTTTTATTATTATTTTTTAGCTTTACGATGTATCCTGCACATGGCAAGGTATTTATTTTTATTTTTTTTTTATTTAATAGACACTGCAAATACGTGTACGGTTCACCTAATGGTAAATGATCACCGCCACCCACGGTCCTGTGTAACTCCAAATGAGCTACAGGAGCGTTGCCGGTCTTCAAGGTGGATGGGCACCGGGATCCGGCATTACCCAATGCGAAACGCATTGGCCAAAGCCACTACTTAAAGCCGGTTTTAAATGCCGGTGCTTGTAATAGGCCGTTCGAGTCTGCCCATGCGTGTTGCCATTACTGACGACGTGACTCTACACGTACTTTAGTCGCCTCTTACGACACCGTCAGTACCAGGGTGACCCTATTCTCAGATATGGCTAAATATTTCTGCCAAATTCTAAAGGCATTGTGAACTAACACCACGATTAGCCTCAAATAAGATATTGTATGTTGAAAGAATCTCAACATCACGTTTCGTCCAACAGAGTGACTACATGGACACGATGGTTGTGTAATGGAACTCAACACCGCGCTTTACCAGAGCCAAAATATACTTCCTTATAAATTCAATACACTCAAAAGAAACCAGTATATTTTATTGTAGGTATATAAATTGTAAAACAAAGTGAGACCTAAAATTATTACATTCTTAAATAGATATCGCAGCGGTGGCCTTATTAATTGTAAGCGAAGCTCATAAGCATGTTTTTTTTTCATAAAAACCTATAGATACACCAAAGCAGAGGTGCATAGATACCATTGAGCGAAATCTCGCTCCGTTAGCCACTTGTCGCTTAACATCTTTTACAATTGCTGTGTAGTATCGTGGAATAGTGACTGCAAGGTTGTGGGTTCAATATCTAATAGAGGGAAAGAAAAAAATATACAAATCGTATCCAGTTGCACACGTGACAAATAAATCGCTTGAGATTCATTATTCAACACACAATGAATTCTTTGAGGCTAGCGGTGGCAAATCACAAGCGTGTGAGTGTAGAGACGACAGGCGGTAGATTTGATTCTTATTCGAGGAAATTCAATGTTATTTCTACTTTCTCCTCGCTCTAGTAACGAGACAAAATGCTGCGTTGATTTACGCCATTCAATAAGCAATGCTCTTAGAATTTCGCGGAGGGTAGAAAGCTGAAGTATCTAAACGACAACAGAGTGTCTTAATACTAAATTCCCGGATTCCCTTTGCCTACCCTGATATATGCGGGATTCAGCATGAAGCTAAAAAAATATTTCATAATGGGCTAAACCATGTCCGCTATATAAAATATTTTTTATATCAGCTTCACGCAGTATCTCACACATGGCAGAGTAGGCAGAAGAAACTTGGAAACCTAATGTTAAGACACTCCGTTCCACTTCCATTCCCCACTTTCCGCCGAATTTGAGACATTGCGTGTTGAGCGTGTTGAATAAATGAAACATTATATATTTAAATTGAAAATACTAAATATTTCATTTCCTCGAGTGGGGATCGAACCCACAACCTGTCGGTTACAGTTACCGCTACGCTACGACAGGCGTATATACTCGTAAGTTAAGCTTACTTATAAAGACTAATTTACACTATTTATAGAATACAATTTACAAGAAGCACTCATAATTAAACTGTTGTCTATTATTAACATTCATTAATGTTAGTATGTAGCACTGTTAACATTGAAAAGGCTATACTGAATTCTAAATTAATTTTGGTTTATGGAATTATTACTTACAACATCTTGCATTGAGCTCCGCCACTTAACGTGCAATACCCCAAATTCGGCGGTAACGATGGAAACGAAAAGGAGTGCCGTAATTTTACGTTCCAAAGTTCCTTCTGCCTACCCTGCCATGTGTGGGGTACAGCCTAAAGCTGTAAAAAATGTCACGATTAGACTTAACGTAACAAATATGTAACAAACATCATTTCTTAGTGAAAATTGTATCAGAATTAGCGTAAAGTAGGAAACGCAAGTGATAAAAACGTAGCAATGAGGAGCGCAGTATTCCGACATCAAAAAAAAAATCGCAACGCAGTATTTAGATACGAACAAAAAATGTGGAACAAGTTAAAATTAAAAATAAACAACGCAAATATAGCTTTTTCTTATCTTTATGAAAGTGATTTTTTCTGCCTTTCAACATGTCAGTGACAGCGCTCTACCGTGACAATGGAGATAGGAGACGTTTTATAAAAATGATAATAATATTTTACCTCATCCTTCATTTTATTACTTTAGAATGTAATATTGTAATTTTTATATTAAAAAGGAACAAATGTTTTATGGTTTGTTATGGATTGAGATCTGCTCTTTAATTTTATACATATAGTTTAGAGTTTTTTATTGCAAATATTTTTATGTTAACAATTGTTTTACAGAATTTTTATTAGAAATAATAAAAAAGAATAATTGTTTTAGAGATATTAGTGACTCGGTAGCTTCTTCAAAGACTGATTTTATTTAAATAAGTCGACATATCATTTAGATATTATAGAATTAATCACTATATATCTTCAATAATTATCCGCTATATTTAAACCACTGCAATTTAAGTGACAAAAAAAGACTAATTAGAATTAATAGAAAGCTAGGTAAGCTCCCAATTTTAACCTTACAAAATTTTGAAATGATTGTACTAAATCCGCCTATTAAATAACTTGAAACCTGTTATCTTGCAGAGGCACAAGCTTCCGACTGTATATGTGGCAGGTTATGGAACCGAAGTTTACCTGCGGAGATGAAATATTTAATATTTTCATT
>DWMZ01004239.1:0-11907 GCA_018249855.1 Eueides tales michaeli
TAAAAAATTTAAACCTTTCGAAACTTTTATGTGTTTGTTTTATTTCAATTGATTTTTATATAAACGTTATATAAGAAACAACATATTTTAAAATCATAATCTCTCTCAAATTTATAATTTCTCTAATGGACAAAATTGATATAAAGTAGTCACTTTATATCAATTTTGTCGATTAGACTTTACTGAGTCAGCTGAAATTTTAGTTTTTATTGTTTAGATACAGACTTATACCATAATGTATAGTTATGCTGATAGTGAAATTTTAACGTGAAAATCTGCTTTATTGAAGTTTAAACAAAATTAGGTAGAAAAATTATACAACTGCGTTGCTGAATTTCATACATATTTATTTAATAAAAATGAGACCAATTTAGGTAATAAGTATTATCAGCATTTTAAATATGAACTATTTAAACAATCTTATCTTATCTTATTATTCTTATTAATATTATAAATGCGAAAGTTTGTACGGTACTATGACCAAAATAGTGAACGCGGACGAAGTCGCGGGTAACAGCTATATATAGATTCAAAGATATCAAAAAGCAGAAATAGTAAATCTTCATAGGAACCTTCGATCAAGTTATTCACTAGATTACATGTTGCATACAAATACGTGTTAACTTCAGGATGTCTATGTTCTGTAGATCCTAATAAAAAAATAGTTTTAATTTCAAAAAATATTTTATAGCTGAAATTTTAGAATCTTTTTTATATAAAACTACGTCTATGAGTATTTTCAGATATGTACTTTTTAGAAAATGTATAAAATTTTTGATAGTTGTGGAATTTTAAACTAGTCGTATTAATTGGTTTACACTACTACTACTACTACTACTACTGCTACGTTTTCTAAATAAGTTTTTATCTACCTACGTAAAATATTCGAATTCATCTTATTGATATAATACGTTTTCTAAAAGGTGCTTTTCTTTCCTAAATGTGAAATATATTTTTATGCGGCGATAATATATAAGCAGATATATCGACATTATTAAAATGTATTGAATACAATAAATATATTGTAGAATTTTGCCTGGCCCCATTTTGCTTGGTTCTTCTTCCTTTTCTTATTCTTCTTTCGGAAGATAATAGATAACCGATTCTACACTGAAATAAATAGGTCAGTTGGATACCTATAAAATAAAAATATATACCTATAATTAGTTATTACATTGAAAACAAAATAAAACAATTACTCCATGCATTGCTTTGTGCAGACCAACCAATATTTGACGAAAGATTGTTTGTAGTGTGATGGCAAATATTGTCCAAGCGACGAAATATTTGTACTTAATTGTTTAATAATTATTTTTAAGGACTATACATAAACCTAATTTTGACGTGTACTCACCAAGAAAAAGACGTTTTTTATGAAACCATACCGTGTTGGTGTTGTTTATTGCATGTTTACTTACGCAGTTTTTAAAAGCATTTTTAGGCATTTTGGCACGTCAGTTGTTAGCTATGCTTGACTCAAAACGAATAAGAACAATATTTTGTTTGTGCTCTTATCTCTCGGGCCATTTTTTGGACTGTGCACTTAATCTATGAATATTTGATCTCTTTGTTCGTGTCGTTTGTACATCTGACCATTCAGTTCATGTCAACGAGGGGCCTCGTGGAAGTGTCAATCTATCGAATATTTAAATTTACGGTCCATTGGAGCACAAAAAAAAGACAAGGTTGTTGTAAGAAGCAACGCAATCAAAACATACGAGCATATAGGCATAATTTTTGCTGCATAGTGTGTGAACCGCCTAATCAAAATCTATAGAGTACTTTCGGTAGGAGGTTTTTATATAAAGTGAGAACTTAAAATACAATGTCCGAAAATTCATAGGTAATTCGGCGCAAGAAAAAGTTTCAAACTTATTTTTGTATTTTATATCATAGAAAATTATAGGGGGAGTCCGGGATGGTTGAACCTCCTTTTATTTTAAGCCGCATAGCATTGTTACAAAAGCTTGTCTTTGTCCTTGTCTTATTGACACCTGTATAATAATGTCCCAAGATGACTCAAAATTACTGTATAATAATGTTTTGTAATGCTTTGTGTTTAACAAAACATATACAAAACATTATTATACAGGTATCATTTTGAGTTACAAGCATCATTAGAATTCATATAATTTCAGTAATATTTGCTTTAATTTTAAAATTAATTTGTAGCTCAAATCTCACTAACGCAACTTGTATACAAACCCATCCCTTGCATACATCGTACAAGGTTTTAATCTAAATTCGCCTTAGTACATATACCCTTATATCTACTTAGACGAATTAAGACCTATAGCGTATATCGGAAACCTAAAAAAATACTAACAATATTAAATACAAACAATAACATTATACGGGATCCCATATTTTGTATGAGAAATCACAGATATACCGCAGAATGCAATTGTATTATTCTAAATATAGAACTAATTATTGTAAGTAACATTAGAACAATATGTTGTAGGGGTTCTAGAAATAAAAATAAAGGAGCAACACAATGTAAGGATTCTCAAAAATTAAATATTTGTGTCTTCAAGAAAGTGTAATTTAAAGGAGACTTTTACAAATAAAAAAGTAGAATTATCATTTTTTTCAGTTTATCACCGCTTTATATTGCGCAGGCAGGTTCCGTTTTCTCCCGAGTTTCAGACATTGCATATTGGTGGATAAACTTTACGCTTCGCTATCTAATAGAATAATCGGGATAGTAGAATATTTTTTTTACTAAGTTAGAATCGAATCCACAACTAGCACGTTTATAGGCTGTTCCACTGCGCCCCTATAGTGCCGAGAACAGAGGAGGAAAGGAATTATAAGGTATATGAAATGAACTGCTGTTGTTATCAATTACTCTCAGTCTAATTAAATTCAGATTAACAGATTTTCTGTCTGCGATAAACAACGTTATAATTGTGAAAATTAAGCTGTTGTGAAAATTAAGTTGTTTGTAAAAAAATGTTTTAAAATGCGTCTGTTCCACCTAAGTATTAAGCTTGTATTCCACCATGAGCTGAGCTGGCTCTTTGAGGACTAAGTTGAGCGTAAGCGCATGCTTGTGTTCTTATAAACGAATAATCGGGTAGAAAAACTGAGCGACCAGAAATATTTGAATTGAAGTCACTCAGTTCCACGGAGTGGAGCGGTTTCATTATGAAGTTTGTCACCTTGCGAAGAAATTTGTAATGAATAAGAAGGCGTAATGAGTGGTTAAAACTCAATGTAAATATAAAATTAAATAGGACATGATTTAAAATTTGAAATCTAATCGTGTAAAGTAAAATATAAAATTTTAGTTATTAGTTTGAACTTGGATTAAACTTCAAATCCATCGCTATAGCGTTAACTCTGGCAAGACCCAGCAAAGTGAATAAATAGTGATAATATATATTAAAGAAAATTATGTCCAAAGTCTTTAACTTATCTGTACTTTGAAAAAAAACAACTAAAAATAATAGAGATTAATTTCTTCAAATTCAATTATTTGGAGTATTATTTTAATTTTGAAGATACATATTTATACAATATTAGTTTTTTATTTAGCAGTGTGATTCCGGCTCAGAATAGGATCACTCTGGTACTGATGGTGTCATAAGAGGCGACTACCATCAGGTATCTGACTATCATCAGGTGACCCGTACGTGTATATATATATATACATATATATATATATATATATATATATATATATATATATATATATATATATATATATATATATATATATATATATATATATATATATATATATATATATATACTACTTATCAAATCAATTGAAATTAAGCTTTAGATCTGTCTTACAACGCCGACGCCCGATTTTAAACATAAAATGAAGACTTATGAGGTCGTTTCAAGTTCATATAGTAGATAGTAGTGAGCTAACGACCAGACTGAAATTATTGAAGCCATTAAACTGTGAGGGGTGTTAATATACGGGTCGTATATCGAAAGCCGTTTCGAAGACTTTAATATGCGCCCCCGTGGCTCCTCCACTTTATGTATTATACCACCAAACGGCAATATCATGAAAAATACCGCAAATAAAACGTATTTACGTTTATGTGTCACAGATGTTATTCCATTGCTCAATATATTAATTTATTTACTTATTTGCCTAGAGTAACAATTTAAAATTTTTATTGGCGTCATTATATCAATGAATAAGGTACGTTGCATATTTTTAGCTATATTATATAATAATAAATAAGAATCTTATACAGAGAAAAATTTTAAAGTTATATGTAGGCTTTATTTGATTTAGAATACTGGCAATTAACTAGTATCCATTTAACAAAAGATACTGAGGATTATTATAAGAAAGTTAAAACATTGAACACCAAATAAATTATATATAAAACTTAAAAAGCAATGTAACCATAACAGTCTAGCAAAACAAAATTGACTTTGTGAAACCTTTTCAACAAGATAGATATTTTCTGTTGATATATTAAAAATTGAATAATATTAGAAATTGAATCCCATGCATAATTTTTTTTTTAACTTTACGCTGTATCCCGCAGAAGGCAGTAACCGACAGGTTGTGGGTTCGATCCCCAGTCGAGGAAATGAAGTATTTAATATTTTCGATTTAAATATTTAATGTTTCATTGCTTCGCACTGGTAACAAGACAAAACGCGGCGTTGACGTTGAGAAGCGGCGCCAATCGACTCGCATTGCCTCAAATTCGGCGGAAAGTGGGGAACGGAAGTGGAACGGAGTGTCTTAACACTAGGTTCCCGAGTTCCCTCTGCCTACCCTGCTATGTGCAGAATACAGCGTGAAGCTAAAAAAAATAAAAATAAACACGCCCCCTAAGTTCCCTTTGATTAACGATAAAAAAATAAAATAGAAGAAAAATAATTGCGGGCAACCACTACATAGATAATGTAACGTCAACATTTAATGAATGGAGCTTTGTGATTTAACTATTTATTTATGGTATTCGAATCCTTACACAATAGAGTGCAATTTCTTTTTTAGTCATTACTTAAAATTATTATATCAAACTCACGCTATTTGATTTCAAATTTGCATGATGTCATATATCATATTTATTGGAGATTGGAGCTGCCTCTATTTTTTATAATTTTAAGAAGTGAACGCAACAAATATTCCCCATTAAGACAAATCTTTGAAGTTAAAAGCTTAAAAATAAGTAGAACTTAAATATTATATAAAATAGATAATGAGTCAATTATTTTAGATAAACCTAAGTTTCATTTTTATAATAATAGCCTGAATAATTTAGTTATTACTTATAGCTTTATATAGCGGAGCTCAGTCATTAATCTCAGTTTACGTTTCCAACTTGATTCGTTGGTGTTCTTCATCAAGACGAGCGTGATGCTTTTTTCTAAGCGTTTAGGCTCCATGTATATTTTTATTAGATTATTTATTCTGTGTAAGCTGAGCTATAATCAAATAAAAAAGTATTAATGTTATAGAGATGGGAAACTCGTTGGAAAAAAGTTAAAAAATCACATTTTCCAAAAATACTATTATAAGATATATAAAAATACAAGTACACTTTAATAAAATGACACTATAAAATCAAATTTATTAAAAAGGTCGTGTTTTTTAATAGTAGCTTTAACTAGAACAGTGTTTAAGTTTTATAATAATGTGTGACTATTTTCTCTTTTATTTATATTTGTTTCTATTGGTATATTAATTACTAAGCAGCTTCCCATTCTTTTCTACTTATTAGGGAAGATAACCTATTGTCAAGTTTGTTCTCCGTTTTCTGGAAATATTGGGATTTAAGATATAACAATGTATCGGTGGTGTAGTTTGTCATTTCAAATGCTATTATTAATCATTCACTATAAAGACGGTAAAATTATGGAACGAGCTACCGCGCTTTATTCTAATAACATTCAACATCAATTAGCATACTAAATTTAAAAACGTATAAAAATTTGAACGAAGCAGGATTTGAACTCGCGTCTCCTGGAATCCGTCCAAGCGCTCTGACCAACTAAGCCATTCGGTTAGTTTTTAAATTTAGTATTTTTCTTTCCTAAATGTGGAATAACACTTTAAAAATAGTAAAAATATCAATTAGCATCTTCAAGCATCGCCTTATAAAAGAATTTCTATCCCTCCCTAACAATGCCCTTACTGCAATTAGCTATACTGAACACGCAAGGCATTATAGCTGCCCCGTTAAGCTAGATCACAGGTTACATAAAAAAATGGCAGTAGGCCCAAAATAAAACATCATTTGTGTAGTACAATGTGTAAATCCTCGAGCCAAAAATGTTTCCTCGTACCGACAACGCCCTCGCTACCGTATATCGCTCCATATCACCGTCATCAATCAGGAATTCGATTGACCGAGATATTTGTACTTAGTTATTTACTTCAGAGACATAACTTTGGCTTATAGCAAATATTTTTAATATTTCTTATAACCAAAAGAAAACATTACGTTTACTATAATCTCTAAGTCCATTTACCTCCGCCCATTCAACAAAACCATGTCATCTGCATAACTAAACTATTCTTAGAAATGTTATAGACTCAACACCCTATTATAAATTATTCAATTTAAATATTTAATGTTTCATTGCTTCGCACTGGTAACAAGACAAAACGCGGCGTTGACACAGGATATTGTATTTCCGATTATAGGCAATTCTCTTATTGACTACGGTCCTGTTCTCTTAGCACCATATTAACGAGTTGACTACTATAGTTAATGAAAGCGTATCCAACTTTATAATGAAACCAAGACAAATATTTAGTAAGGTGGTCCAAAACGCCTTAAGTAACTAAGGGTAGTTGTTTTTCTTAGATTCTCCAGGAGGCACTGGAAAAACCTATCTGACAAGGGCAATTCTAGCTGGAATGCGATGACAAAAAATATACTGCTCTCGCAGTGGCATCTTCAGGTATTTCTGCCACAGTACTTACTGGCAGAAAAACGGCACACACAATGTTAAAAAACCCAATCGATTTGAACAGAACAGAAACACCAACATGAAAGAAAAGAAGTAAAAAGTCATGTCTTTTTATTGAATCTATTTACGAAAAACCAATGTATGAGGGCTTAAAATAATTAATAGAACATAAAATTTTGTTTGACTATTTATCTGTTTGTTAGTTTATCTGTTGTCTGTTTGTCTGTTTGTAAGGGCACATCTTTTAAGCTACTGGACCGATTTCCATGATGTTTTTGTTGTTGCGTAACTATTTGGACTGGGCAGGACATATGCTATATTTCACTTCAAATACTTCCACACTTGATGCAGAACATCAGGTGTCCAAATAAACTATAAGAAATAATTAATTGCGTTCATATAAAACAAACTTGTAGAGAGCGATGAGCATTTTACAATGAAATATTAAAATCGAAGATTTGGAGCATCTGAGAAACAACCATAACAGTCCAACTAAGCTATTAGAAATATTGAGATGCTGTCTAGACAAATGTTCTTGAGCATAGTGATTTAGCATTGACATATTAAAATCAAATATCTGGAACATCTCATGAACAGTCATAACGGTCCAGCTAAAGTATAAGAAATAATGAACTGCTGTCCTAACAAAAGTTATTGAAAATGGTAAGCATTTTGCATTGACATATTAAAATCGAAGATTTGGAACTAGATGTTCCAAATCTTGAATGAATAATCAAAACGGTCCAGCTAAAGTATATTATATATTCGCGGATTAACAAATTGCGACACAAGTCCTATATTCGCGATCTACGAGTTCTTTATTCGCGAATCAAATCGGTACATACATATTATATAAGTACATATCTAAATAAAAAGTATACGGTATCTTTTGACAACGCGTCGGCAAGTGAACTAATAAAAAGATAAATAAAATAGACCTTATCAGTCAAGTGACATTTAGCAGTTGTTTGAATCGCAAGATGAAGATTTGGAAAGATGAGGAAATGTTAAATTCACAACCCATTGAAGAAGAGGCTTCAACAAGCACTGAAAATGTGACAATTAATCTGACAAATCTTATTAAGGCATAAGAATGGCAAATGAGCTTTATGTTTTCTTTATGAAAATTGAGCCATCAATGGAACGAAGTCTTATTTTTAAGAGGCAAATTGCTAATGCCACTGCTGAAAATCAATCGGAATTGAAAAAGCTTTTAAAAAATGTTTAAAATTCAACCGATTTTTAATGTCTTTGCTATTTTTTTTTCGTCGCCTAGGAACGTATCCCCTACAATCCCATATAAATTACCATTCCATATTCACGGTTTCTGTATTCGCGGCATATTTACGGAACATATACCCCGCGCATAAAGAGCTTCTACTGTATTAAAATCTAACATCTGGAACATCTCATGAATAATCACATCGGTCAAGCTAAAATAAAAGAAATAATGTTTTAACACAACTTATTAATCGTGATGAGCATTGTACATTGACATATTAAATACGGATATATGGAATATCCCATGAACAATCATGACGGCCCAGCCAAACTACAAAAAAATAATAAAATTTAAGATGCTTGACAGATTTTTTATTATTGACAAAAAAATAAAAATATGGAATATCTGGTAAAGAAATATAAATTATAACAGTAAACAATAATATTGCTTATCTAAAGATGTTCATTATGATGGATCTATTTTTTTATAAAACATAATCCTAAAGTAGTAATAGTGAACGTAATGAGGTGGTAGAATGAAGAATTGGGTGCGATTGTGTCAAAGAAAAAATGTGTGTGATATATTTTAATACGTATATCGCTTATATTTAATGTAATCACTTATATTTTTTTAAATCTTTATGAAAAAAATAAAAATATACAAGAAAGTAAAAATAATATAAAAAAGCCTTAGCTAAACTTCTTTATTACGATGGGTAGTTTTAATGTTTTTTACTGTGTTAAATTTGTAAAAAAGGGTTTTAAAATTAAACAAATTCAAACGGAATAATCATGTATATCGATTTTTAAACGTATTTTCCGATTAATTCGGAATAATTCAAAAAACAAAATTTTCTGATATTTTAGTAAAGACTTGGTTATTTCTATATTAAATAATATCTAACATACTTCGGTACTTTGGTATCTTCATATAACACGAATGTAATGATTGACTGACGTTGTTTATTCAAAGTCAGCGACGTGGCAACAAAACGTATAATAGGATAAAAATAAGGAGTCTGAAAATGGTACTTAAAAATGTGTACAAAATATTAAGAAACGAAAATAATCTGTTCAGCTTACGCATTAACTCTCGTTTGTATTTAGCACCCCACCAAATTCATATTTAAATTAATTCACATAAATTATATTATAGTAAGAAGACTAGTATCATTTAACTACCGGTATTCTATAATTTAAAGTATCTATTTCAGTGTATATATACAATTTACATGCAGGTTACCATAATAATCGCAGAGGCTTTAAATAGTATTTGCGTAGTAGTTAAACTTGCATCAATGTGGCAGGCTCTAACAGGTAAGTTCTTAAATCTGGATAGTTAGTGAATTACATAAGTCGTCGCTTAACGCATTATTTATAAATTAACAGAAGCTGAACGGCCGATTACTTTTGTTCAATTTTGTTTAGTTTTACCCTATATGATGTTGCATTTGGTAAGGTAGGCAGAAAGAATCTCGTGTTAAGACACTCCATTTCTCATATTTATCACCCAATATTTGAGACATTCTGTATTGTGTCATGGACCGAGTTTTTATCTGTATCTTTTTCTTGTTGTTAGAGCGAGAAAACGAGACAGTCTACTAAGTATTTTTTGTGCATATAAGACAATAAAACAAAAACAAATGTTAAACGAAATAAAAATGAATAAAAGTTCATATAAAATATCTGCTTTAATTCATTTAACATATTACGAGTACATCTCTCTATTCTATAAAATACTTTTTTGTTCTGTACTATTTTTTTGTATAATAGTTGTTGACAAACTTAAATTTGCGGGCGTATATGTTTGTATTTCTATTCTATTGAATACCTGTAATTTAAACTTTTTGGATTGATTCAGAAAATGAAAATATCGTATAGGTTCTGATTACGCGGTGAAATTCATACGAAAAGCAGAAAAAATCTATGTATGCTCGTATCTATTAATTGCTTTGCCTTAAAAGCGTGTTTTTTATCTTGACACAATCACGCAATCTCTCAATAAATTGTCTTGATAGACGGACATACGAACAACATAATAATCTTATAATGAAGGTTTTTACCTATTAATATATGGAGCCCTAAAAATAAAAAAAGCTTTTTGTAATTTAAATATATTTGGACGTACTAGCTAATGCCATATAAATGTTTGTTATTAAGGGATTTTGAGCGAACTGTCTACAATTAGTAGATAGAATATAAATTTACTTCGCATTGGCATTAAATAACATTTAAATAAACTAATAATTCAAATAAAAAACAGAGGCCGGTGATGGCTCAGGGGCATATACGTGTAACTGTAAACACGATAGGTTGTGGGTTTGATCTTCACACAAAAAAAAAAATATTTGATATTTTCAATTCTTTGGACTGGTAATAAGGGAGGGTGGCTTTGAGTTCAGTCACTCAACACGCAATGCCTAAAATTCGGAAAATTGGGGAACGGAACGGACTGTCCTACCATTACGTTCTCAAGAATCCTCTACATACTCTGCCATGAGCGGGATTCAACGTGAAATTAAAAAAATCAATAAATTACGGGTCTCTAAGGAAGTACTGTTTTACGTTCACTTTACAATCCGCCCTTTTTACTATTTTTCCTAATAAGCTTTGAAGACAAAGGCTGATTAAATGTCCCAAAGCACTCAGCAGCTTACGTCTTTGTTATTGACTTAATGATTAACTAGTGCTTTGCTCCAAAGTTCACAAAATATATGTATACGTTATAAAATTACAAATACATTATGTCTTGGTATACATTAAAGCAATTGTATAATATTTAACGCTTTTAAGGGGAATTCATGACGAAATTAAGAGGATTTCGGTTCGATTTTAACATTAAACATCTTTAATTATTTATTTCTTTCTTAAATTAGTCATGCATATTTTTGTAAATTAAAAAATAACATAAATAGACTTGAAAATGTCTGAATTATTTTAAAAAGTTAAATTTAAAATATTGAAAATCGAGCCTGAGCCCTGAATAACGTTACATTCCACGTACCGTGAGTTTAAGCGTTTATATACATATTTTCAAATTAATTTGCCACTTAGATCAAGGAAAACGCTAAAAATCTTTTCACAAGTATTTATTTTAATAATGCACCAAAGTGCAAATAGAGTAGAAATTCATTCGATAAATTAATATTGTAGATGATGCTTCTGCATGATGTTATAAACAATCACTTAAACATGGAATTTATATACTAAATTTAAAAACGTATAAAAATTTGAACGAAGCAGATCAGAAGCTCTTGGAAACCGTCCAAGCGCTCTGATCAACTAAGCCATTCGTTCTCACCAAGCTCCTTCGAAATTCTTATACGCTTGTTAAAACTTATTTATGTTGTTAGCATCTCTGTAAGGAGATTTTTAGGAGTTTACGCCACCTAAAGACAATTCTAATAAGACTGGTGGAAAGATGTGAAAATGATATTACGAGCGTTTTCATAATATTGCTTATACGATACGCTTACAAGATACAACGAAAGCAATATTTTCGTAAACACTTTCCTTCTAAATTAATAAATCAAAAACTTTTTAAAAATTCTGTATAGAAATTTAAGTGAGAATTTAAAGAGCTTTAAAATAATGAAATAAAAAAAATGCTTCAAGTTAAACAGAAAGTACAGTTTAAATTTCTAGCTGATATTCTGAGTAAATTAATGCTAAATCGTTGTTTTGTTTTAATTAATAAATATAGGAAGCGGAAGTGGCCGTTAGCTAGGTGTCTCCTAAGAAGGCTTAGCGTCACAATGTTTGGTATTTCCCTATTGTATCAGA
>DWMZ01004240.1:0-11905 GCA_018249855.1 Eueides tales michaeli
GTCAAGACCTTGGTAATTCAAGACTTTAGAGACCTAGGGTTGGGTGTGTGTTACATTTTATAGTAGTAAGTCATGTAGTTCATAGTTGTTCTTGTAGTAGTCGTTAGTGGGGTATTGTGGATTGAAATTTTTTATATTGGTCTTTACCGAAATGATTTATAAAACACCTGTTTGCTTAATTAAGCATATACTTTTACTATTTTGAAAGTGTTATTCCACACTTAGGAAAGAAAAATACTAAATTTAAAAACATATAAATTACCAACTATTTTTAAAGTGTTATTCCACACTTAGGAAAGAAAAATTTAGTATTTTTCTTTCCTAAGTGTGGAATAACACTTTCAAAATAGTAAAAAACATATAAATATTTGAACGAAGCAGGATTTGAACCCGCGCCTCTTGGAATCCGTCCAAGCGCTCTGACCACTAAGCCATTCGTTCTCACCAAGCTCCGTCGAAATTTTTATACGCTTGTTACATTTTATTTATGTTGTTAGCTTCTCTGTAGGGAGATTTTTACAAATTTCCGCTACCCAAAAACAATTCGTTAGAATTATCGTTTAGCAAGAGAGAATGCTATTTATTAAATATTTTTACTATCTTTAAAGTGTTATTCCACACTTAGGAAAGAATAATACTAAATTTAAAAACGTATAAAAATTTGAACGAAGCAGGATTTGAACGCGCGCCTCTTGGAATCCGTCCAAGCGCTCTGACCAAATAAGCCATTCGTTCAAATCCTGCTTTGTTCAAATTTTTATACGTTTTTAAATTTACTATTAAGCATATATTGATTTAGACAAAATTGTTGCAAATGTATCACAAACTTAGTCAGTGTAAAAATATTTAAATATGTTAACTTTATATCTATATAGTGTTAAAACACTTTATTCCCGAATTTTCAAGACATTACGTTTCAAGTGGCGAAACTGGACGACAAATTTTTTTAAACTTATAATCACACCGAGTACTTGAACCCACAACCGTGATATTTACGGTCAAACGATGTGCTGGTGCGCCACTACGGTCTCATATTTTACATATAAGTACATATTTATTATAAATTGGAATGTTTGTGAAAATATTTCTCTTACTGATATCAATATTTCCTTGACAAAAAGTACGAGTTACAAGTGAAGAGAAGAAGGCATTAATTATTTAAAATTAATCAAAATTATTTTTTTAAGTCGAATATTTTCTATTTAATTTTGGAATCATATTTTTTTTAGCTTCTTGTTGTATGCCGCATGTGACACCCTGCCGGCCTGCCGTCAGATGGAACTGGGAACCTAGTGTTAAGACACTCCGTTCCGTTCCCCTTAATTTACAATAGATTGCCTTTGCCTCGCAATTAATATAAACGTGTTCGGTTTAAAGATCTTTATTCTCACTTTGACAAAGTCATTTACATGATAAATTAATTAAAATGAAACATTATACAATATTAATAGGCCATAGTGAACAAAGACTACACAAATTAAATATAAAATTACAAAACTAAAATTGCAAAAACAAAATTATTACTCGATGGATAACCATATCTCACCTATTAAGAAGTGAATAATCAGTAACTATAGTCGTAATAGTAATTTCAATTTAAATTCATTGAATGATTTACTATTTCTAATCGATTGTAGTAACGCATTATATATCATCACTCCTTGAAAAGTTATTAATTTATTTCCATATTTTGTTCGTGTCTTCTGTAGTATCAGGTTATTTGCTCGTCTGTGATGTTGTTGCTATTTGCCTTTCATCTCAAAGACAAGTTCCGAATGATGTGTTACCTCCTGCATTTAAAATCAAGCAACTTACTAGATAGGTACTTGAAAATTATAATGCAAACATGGCTTCGCATCTACAACACGCTGTCAACTAAAGTTTAACGATCCTCAGAGGATGTTCCTAATAAGTTCGTTGAGGTTAATAATTGACGTGACATTTTGTATGCAGTTTGCGGACGGAGGTGCCGAATGTGGTCATACGTTTAAATTATAGATAGTAGTAAATCTTGTAAAGTCTTACTAGTGCTTTCGGTTTTTAGCGGGTTTGGAGCGGCGATGTAGTATGTTATTATAGTTTATTTCAGCTTCACGCTGTATCCCGCACATGGCAGAATAGATAGGGGTAGGAAACTTGGGAGCCTAGTGTTATCTCCGCTTTCATCTGAATTTAAGGCATTGCATGCTGAGTTGCCAAACTTTTATATTTCATTTCTTTGAATAGGGATCGAACCCACAGCCTGTCGCATTTAAAGTGGCACGCTTGTGCCTATGAGCTGCGGCAGGTCCCTTTTATAGCTTGTTTCTTTTTTAAGTAAGAAGAATGTAGCTGGTAGTATAATTTATATTTAAATAAATCTTGATGTTTTTTGATGATTTTGCCAATATAACAGAAAGTGCTGTACAGTTCATATTGAACGTCATTTTTATTTCTTGGAAAAAGTCTATCCTAGAAATTTTCAAGAAATAAATCCTTTTGACGTGAGTGCTGAAAGGCTAATATTATAATTATGAAAATAAAGTGTTTTAGTGTTAGATTTCTCGGCTTTCCCAAATAAACTTATTTCCCCTGTATATTATAATAAGAAGAAATTTAAGACACATTATTTTGTTTTCTTCTTTCCTTTCATTTAAAAAACAATATAGAAACGGACATTTATTTATATAAATATTCGATAAACGTTCAATGTAAAGACTAGTTACCAATACCCCTATACTTGTATTGTCATAATAATTGCAATATCTGATGAAAACTATTCTAATCTCATGTATGAACATTTGCGGCATCTTTGCCAAAAGACCTAAAATAGAGTAATACTTTAAATCATTTTAGTTTCCAAATTGAATTGAAAAGCGTACATGGACTGCTAATTTACTGAAGGCACGGGGTAGTGAATAGGCGTCTTGTAAATTCCAATCAGCCATAGTGGCCCGTAAACTGCGGCGCACCCTAACGTGAAGTTTTGAAAATATTGAATTGCTGTAGTCTCTAAGGATTTCACTTATATTTCCTCATTATACTAAGTTTTATTATTATACTAATATATATGTACCTGTCGTGGCGCAGTGGTGCAATCGTGTGACTGTAAACGCAACAGTTTGTGGGTTCAGTCCCCACTCGAGGAAATTAATATTTAATACTTTCATTTTTTCGCTCTGGTAACAAGGCAGAGCGCGGCGTTGAGTTCCGTCACTCAGCACGCAAGTTTCGGTTGTCAAATTCGCCTGAAATTGTGAATGGAGCGAAGTGTATTTACGAGGGAATTTGGGTCCCTCTACCTACTCTGCCCCGTACGGGACAAAGTGTGAATGAGAAAAAACAAACTAATATAAATTATATTTTATTATATAAACGTCCTTATTTTTCTAAAATTTAAGTATATATTATATGATGATGTAAATAAATTTTCTTTTGTAGAAGAAAATTTGTTATAAAGATAGATGATGTGATAATAACTGTTCCAATTTACATATCACCAAAGGTAACGAAACTATTTTGGAATCCCTTTGTTATCCGTCTGTCAAGACCATTTATCTTCAGATCGTGTGGAGGTATCAAGCTAAAATGATTATTAAATATTTTTAGCTTATGCTAAAATGATTAATAATATAATGATCTATGATCTTTTAGAGCAGCACAAAAACTAAATATAATTGACGTAATCAAAAGATACGAGCATTTGCAAAACATAATTTTTGGTGATTTTGTATAAATCAAAATATGGGTACTTCCTGTGGACCATCAACTAATAAAATAAAGGAAAAAAATCCGAAAAATTAAAATGTATATTAATTTCATAAAAATATAAAATATTAAAAATTAGTATTGGTCTATTTTATAAACAAAGACGTCAACAAATTTCACGTTCTAAGCTTTTCTAAGTTGTTCGTTTTCCGTTGACCTTCAATCCTGAAATTGACTATAGAATCCTCACTTGACCGATTTTTTATACTTATTATCGATAAAAATCTGTCTTACTTTCCTTATAAAAGATGATGACGCAATTCGGAATTGTACAACGTAATCAGACATGAATGTAAGTATGTTCTCACTCAGGTGAACTCAACACCCAGTGAATGAGTCACCCACGATGATATATTCGGCACCACTTTGTGTCTATTTCCGGTACTTTCCTCTATGTCCATTTGCTGCTGTGATATTGGAGATGGATTTTATTTAAACTATAAACTAGCGAAGAAAATAGTCATTTTAATTAATAAATGGTCATTCTTTTAAAAGTTTCACATTAATCCTCAGCTTCACGCATGTATCCCGCACATGGCAGGGAAGGCAGAGGGAACCTGGAAACCTGGTGCGACACTCCATTCCACTTCCGTTCCTCACTTTCTGCCGAATTTAAGGCATTGCGTGTTGAGTGGCGTAACTCAACGCCGCGCTGTGCTTTCTATTAGAGCGATGAATTAAAAACATTAAATATTTAATTTGAAAATATTGAATATTTCATATCCACGAATGGGAATCGAACCCATAAACTGTCGTTTACAGTCGCAGTCGCTTGTGTCTTACATTTCTTGTTTTTTTTTTGATTATATAAAGTAAATCTAAAAACTTTGTTGTTAACAATATCGAGAGCAAATTTCTATAAAATATTTTGGACAAATGATTGACTGTACCTATATTTCTTTTTAAATGTACAAAAGTTTAACTTAAACTATATAGAGATATAATTAAAATTTTTAACTTTTTTTATAAAACATCGAAGCGAACAGAGATAAAAGCTACCTTGACATTACCATATTTGTCAAGCTTGGTGCTTCCTATAGGAACTTCTTTTGTTCTTCTTTAAATTGTTGATTATTTTGTGATTGCGCTTAAAATTAATTATAGTTAATGATAACATTCAACCACCATTGCAGACTTTAAATAAGTAACGTATAGTCTACAATCATCGCCATTGAATAATTTTTAAACCACGTTTAAAATTAACTGTACTTACAATGTGCGGCGTTGAGTTACGCCACTCAAAAAGTAATTCTTCGAGTTCGGGGACGTGTCACAGATTGCCTTGATCCTATATGATCTTTATTTATTTATGTTTAGAATAAAAGAGTAAATCTGAAAAAAGTTTTAAACTTTGTCAGATTATAATTTAAATATTTAATAATTACTTTGTAAAAAATTATTGTTTAGTGAAAATAAGAAATATATTTTATCACTCCTTGTTGTTCGTTACAAAAAGTTATAGTTATTCCAGCACTTACCATAGCATTACCTTAAATATTTAAATCCTAGATTTCTCATATAACAATCCAAATAACTTATATTTTAAAACTAGGTACATAGATTATTTCCTACAGTAAAAGTAACTAAATTTTACATTCATTTTACAGATGCCCCAATCCTTTGTCATTCCCGACTTTAATCTACGAGAGAGGCTCGATCGTTTTACGCCCACATTCCTTTATCAAACGATGGCACAGTAATGGGAGTATAATGGAAGTATTCGGAACATCCAGTTCCAAAGCTAATGGAATGAAATACTGAATAAAACTTGTCAAGATTTGGCTTTAATGTACTGGAAGTCTGAAGAACGTATCCCTCACTTTTGTTGTCGTTTTTT
Source organism: Eueides tales michaeli (assembly GCA_018249855.1). NCBI lineage: Eukaryota > Metazoa > Arthropoda > Insecta > Lepidoptera > Nymphalidae > Eueides > Eueides tales. The sequence goes on from DWMZ01004240.1 coordinate 5,585, forward strand.
AGTGTTAAAGCTAGCAGCTTCACGCTTTATACTGTATATAACAGAGGAGTCAAGTGCTAAGGTAATCTCTTCCCTACCCACCCCCCAACTAAGCACAAGGCCACACTTTGTTTATTAAATAAAGTAAAAGTTAAATTAATATAATTACTCCCCTCAGTCGAAATCGATTCCATAACTGGCCCGTTTTTTGTTGTTTATGTTTCTATATATTAACATGCCTCAAATTGGGGAACGGTAGTGGAACGGAGTGTCTTAACACTAGGTTCCTGGGTTCCGTCTACCTACTCTGCCGAGTGCGGGATACAGCGTGAAGCTAAAAAAAAGAAAAAATATGTATTAACATGACGTCAATTATTAACACAATGATTGTGTGTTTAGGTACTACCCAGTGATGTATGTATGAACCAACTAACACAAGTATAAAAAATTAAAAGTTCAACAGGAAGGAAATCTCGGCGGATTGCCATCAATATCCTCGTTAGGTAGATATTTTTTGACGGGGCGATTGTTATAGTTAAGACGAGTCAATTCTCTCCAAAGGAAACTGTAAATATAAATATACTTACTCTCTCTCTCTCTCTCTCAGCTTCACGCTGTACCGGACATGGCAGGGTAGGCATATAAATATACATACTCCCTATTGATATTTCCAGTCCCCTATAAAAAAAACCGTTGCATGAAAAACAGCGGCACGTATTACTGCAGACGGGAAGTTTGCGGATCCGGTTCCCATTCGGATGAACGAATTATTTTCATTTTTTCTCTCTGGTAACAAGAGAAAGCGCGTCGTTGAATTCCACCATACACAATGTCTTTGATATATCACAGTGCGTGGAGAACTGAGTGTTGTTTTATTCCTCTGTAGTATTTTTTTTACTTAGCTTCACGCTGTATCCCGCATATAGCAGATCTTGACAGAGGAGACCTAACACTAAGTGTTAAGCCACTTCGTTCCTTATATTCTGCACAATTCTTCAAGAGAGGCTTTGTGTGTTGAGTGGCGGAGCTTAACACCGCGGTTTGCCTTGTTACCAGAAGGAGCAAAATAAAATGTTAAAAACATACCCCTGGGTGGTAATCGAACCAACAAACGTTGTGCTTATTGTCACAACTCCTACACACACACCACCCCGGCCTCAAAAATGTTAAATCGATATTTTGTTTTATAAATAAAATGGATAGAAGTGGAATCGATAAATCTTATCGAAAACTTGTTTGATGGAAACCGGAGCATTACAAATTTGAAACATTCAGAATATTGTATATTATTAAATGAATTACTATAATTTAATTATGCTTCTAGCAAAATAAATTGCGGTTTCGTTCTGTGGAAGTCAACGTCTAGTAATGTCTTGACTAAGATTTCTCCATCTACCCTCTACTACATCGTGAAGCTAAAATAAGAAAAAAAAAACTTGTTATAAATCTTTAATTGATTACGGTCCTTACATTCATGACATATTTTTTTTTGTCTGTTTGTCTGTGCGTTCGTACGCCTATATATAATTTCAGAAATGGCTGTCCAGATTTGAATGCAGTTTTTATATTTTAGCAACCATCCTTCAACATTCAGTGTATGGTTATTTCTATCGTTTAGTGAATAAAAAAAATATGTATATTTAATTCGACAAAATTGCTACAACATTTTTTTATTCATTTGCTGAAAATTTTCAATGAATATATATTGTCTAAAAATAATAATATTGGTGATGATGTTGTTAGGACACAAATTAAATTAAAAGTAATTGAAATGAATAAATAGAAAAAGTGAAATACAAGCGGGCGAAGCCGCGAGCGGATCGCTACTATAAATATAAATTAATTTTGAAACAAACCAAATATCCCATGTTTACAATTGAACAACTAAAATATCATCAGATTACCACTAAATTATGTACAAACATGTTTTCAAAATGCCAAGAATCTAGACTAGGCATTAATTAACATTATTATTAGACATCTATTTTTAGCCGGATATGCTAAGATCGTGAACACCTGATGCTAACTATGTTTCATAATATTAAACACTTTTTAGTAAAATTTTGGCCTTGTTAACCCTCGATGCAGAAAGAGGTTTTAAGTTTGACCTGTGTCTGCCTGGCGCTATAGCTCCTAAATTAATGAGTGAGATCGGATTTTTTTCATCGAAAGCCTTGTTCATCGCGTTTGTTCTTAGCTAGTTTTGTGAAAATTGCACTAACAGTTTCAGAGCTACAAGCATTTTGGCAAGATGATGTAGTAATTTTTTTTTGTTTGTAATTAAAAAAAATATATTTTTATCTAAATTATTATTATGCTGCATACGATGCATTTTATGACAGACAAATTATTTTAAGTGAAAATCTTCAAATGAGAGTACACATTAAGCTCATAATAAAGATAATACTAAACAGATGTATTCTGAAGTACACTCGACTACGGCGGAACTAAAAATATACTTTAAATGTTTAAATACGTCTTATTCCTTATAAAAAAGGTTCAAAATCGTCCAAAACTGTAATAAATGGTAAAGTAATCCACGCTTTGTTCTTAATAGGTGCGGAAAAGAAAACAAAAGTGCATTATAGTAAAATATTCTGTTGATTTATATATAGGATATTTTTAAGCTGTATTTTTAAATTAAAGCTTCAGTTTCACTACGTGTATAATGTGTTTTATCTGTATCCTCCATATATACTTCAATACTTAATTAATATTGTAAAGTTTGTTTGGTTTAAAGCTCCAATCTCAGGAACTATTAGTTCGGTTTAAAAAATCTTTCCTTTTTGTTTTGTATAGTCTATTAATTGTTTGTTAAGCTAGCTTATAGGCTATACTATATCACGTTAATAGCTTCGATGTAATCCACTATAGCTGCGGCCAAAATAGGCTCACTTAGTATGCCATCAGTCTTGGATACCTGATTATTTCTATTTCATCATGGGAGCGAACCGCGGGTAAAAATTTGTACTTAACTACTTAATATCCAACTATAGAGTTTGTTGTATCTAGCCCGATTTTTGAGAATTGAACATTTATATAAATTATAAATAATATAAATTTATATTTTGTTCCCTAATTTCCGCTAAATTCGGGATGCTCTGTGTTGTGCAGTGGAATTTATCGCTGCGCTTTGCCTAGCGCGGTAAAGCAATGAACAGCGAGAAAATTAAAATATTAAATATTTAATTTTCTCGAATGGGCGTCGAACCCACAATCTGTCGCGTTTACAGTTGCATGCCAGTACCACGAGAAACGTGCGCAAGCGCATATTTATAATGATTAGGTATCATCAAGATACCTATAGATAATTCAATACACAGTTCTTTTTATGTAATCATATTATAGCGAAATTTACGTTAAATATTAAACATTCCCATGAAAACAAACTGAATTCATAATCGACGTCGTATATACACAGTCTATTACTTTTTCAAAGCACTTACAAATTATTATGAGAAGCTTGTTTAACAAATGTCGGTTTAACGGAACAGGTCGCGGGTTCAAACTTCTATGAGAAAATGTAGATACTGACTAAATATTTAATTATTATGCTTATACCGAGTTCTCACAGTTTACTTTGAAATTAATGAGAGGAAAATTACGGACGTTGTGGTGCAGCTGCACTATATCTTGCTGTAAGCTCGACAATCGTGGACTTCATTCGGACTAGAAGTCATTATTTTCTTTAATCTACTGAACCATTAATTCGAATATGGAACAGTGTTGGAACAGAGTGTTTTAGCACTATAATCTATTCATTTGGGCTTATGACAAATACTAAATAAACAAAATTTCATTATACTTTTCTCGATGATATCATTACTATGGATAACTAACCTTTCGGCTACGTTTCTTTAACGTATTTAAACATGTTAACATCCATTTTGTCCTTTTTATAATTTTATTTTAATGGCGGTGGCTTTTATTTTATTTCAATGGCGGTGATAGCCAAAGCGGAGGCGCAAGCGTTCTTGGTTATGGTTCACTCATGTTTTTAGCACGAAGACTTCAATATAACAAAATTAAACCAAACAATAAATAACTTTAGGCGAAAAAAACATGACACTAAAAGAATCAACAATAGTAACAACAGAATAACAAGAATGATGCGCAAATATCTATAGTATCGTTTGTAAAAATGGCGGATATTACCCGACCGAGGACAAAACGCCACATTTTAATGTGAAATATTCGTATTATCTGTGCTTTTCCATTTATTATTATTAAAATGCGTTTGAAATTTGACAATAAAGTGACTTATGGGCGTTTATACATGTCAACTTTTTAACTTGTTATTATTTAAAATAAAGTAAATATCTAAAAGTGTTTATATTATTCGAATTGTATCAAGTCTATAAGAGCATCGTTAGTTCTATAGATATCAATAGTATTATTTATAGTGCTATCAGCACTTTACTTCCGGAGTAACTTTATATAGTATATTAACTCCATCAATCATGACCTGTAAAGTAACCTTTTTCTCATTTATTTACTTTTTGTCTCACAGCTCCTGAATGTAGTATACTTAGATGATTTTTTTTAATGTTACTTTGAAAATTAATTAAAGTATCAAAAGCAACAAAACGCATCTTGTTAAGACAATTTATGACTGTACACTTTGCGTCAACTTGAAATAATTTAAACACGTCCACATTTACTTAACAATACTTTTGTTCAAGTGAAACTGGCCTTGAGTAGAATAAAGAAGCTGGCTGGCAAACGACACGACATTCTTACTGTCTTTCACTTGTACCATTACTTTAATGACTGGGCCTATTCTTTTTTTTTTGTCGTGTCTCTGTAAAGTATAAAACGAGTATATACTATTCTAAGAAGCGTTTCTAGGTAGGATTGTGATGATGGGATTCCTTTTGTAATGTATTATTTTTTAGTTTTACGCTATATCAAGCACATTGCAGAGTGGCCAAAGGGAACTTGGAAATCTAGTGTTAAAACACTCCGCTCCCATGTTACGCTGAATTCGAGTTTTAATTGGCATTGAGACATTGTGTTTTAATTGGTTTCATGGTGATGGTGCTGTTATAGTTATCATCAGACCGAATATATTAAAATGTTAAATCTTTGATTTTTTCGGGTGGAAATTGAAAACGGAGCCTGTCGCGTTTACAGTCGCAAGCTTATGCCCCACGAGACCGTCAGCGGCACAGTCGTCTGATATATTCGATGCCCATGCTGTGTAAAGAATTGTTGATAATTTATTTCTTAGCTCCAGCAATATAATCAACACACGATATTGCGAAAATTGTAATTTAAGATTGTTCTCCGTCTACCAAGATACATTATAATGATGCACAGTACAGCGTGAAACTAAAAAAAAATACTTTTTTTTTTTGAAAATTCTTTTTATATATCTTTTATCTGCGTACTCTTAAAAAAATATTTGTTTTCTTACATTTACAGAAGTATGTGAATATAACCTGAAGTATTACTCAATGTTGAATATTTTTTAATAGAATATTGTCTATTCACAATAAGACTATACCAACTAGTTATCTATAACTATCTTTATTACTTTTTTAATAAAAACCAAGTATTTTTTTTTTAGCTTCACGCTGTATCCCGCACAAGGCAGGGTAGACAGAGGGAACTCGGGAACCTAGTGTTAAGACACTCCGTTCCACTTCCGCTCCCCACTGTATTCTTATCCATATTATAAAAATATTAACGGCTGTTGTTAAACTTTCTTTCAAACAACCTCGGCGATGCGGTGAAACGTACACGTAAATACTGTGGAATAGACCCTAACCATAAAGTACTGCAGTGCGGTCTGGCATAAAATATTATGCTTTAATCACCATATAATGTTATTACGATAATTTAACTTCATCTTCCCGAATTTTGGAAGAGAAAATAATGTTATTCGAGTTTTTATTGTTTTAATAATTTTTATATTGATAAACACGTTAAGTTGCGCAATTCAACAAGCAACGCATCGAAAATTGGACGGAGAGTATGAAAGTTTCTTAACTCTCCGTTTCCTCTGCCTATCCTGCTTCATACGGGACGCAGCGTAATGCTGAAAAAAAATGAAATGATTATTATGTCTACATATTATCGGTCCAGTTAGCGGAAAGTGTTGAGGGGATCAGTCCCGGCTTATCGCTTCCCTTTTCTGCTCCGTAACGAAAGATAATAATTTGTCCTAACATCAATTTCTGTATAAAATATATTTGTGATCAAAATTCAATGATTCATTGAATTGTTTAAAAACTGGAGACTTTTTAAGCATTCGGTGTACAGAATCTTAGTAATATAGATGAGTGAGTTGCACTAATGAACCTTATCGTGTCGCAATACGCATTCTAGGAAATTAAATAT
>DWMZ01004241.1:0-11903 GCA_018249855.1 Eueides tales michaeli
TGTCTCATGCAGTGCCCGGCTCTGCCAACTGGACTGTCGTCTTCGTTGAACACTTCACAGTTACTGAATATCAGACGAACGTCCGATGCGAATTCTTCTTTGCATTTATATCTGAAATATAAATATTGAAAAATATTAAAGAAAGTATTCAAAATTTTATTTTGTTAGCTTCACGCTGTATCCTGCACATGGCAGGGTAAGCAGAGGTAACTTGAGAAACTAGAGTTATGACACTCCGTTCTGTTCTCCGCATTCCGTTTAATTTGAGGCATTGCATGTTACATTGCGTGTAACGCCGCGCTTTGTCTTATTACCAGAGCGAAGAAATGAAAATATTATATATTTATTTTGAAAATATCAACCTGTCGTTTACAGTCACACACTAATGCCCCTGCGCCACGACATGCCTCAATAATTTATTAACAAACTGTAGTATAAAATGAGCAGCTTCACACTTTGAGCCGCACATAGCGAGGTGTGCAGTGAAATCCTAGTGTTAAGACATTCCGTATTCATTTTTCAGCGTAAGTTCGAGAACTTAAGTTTACGACCTGGATTACACCAACAATTATTCTAACAAAGTCAGTCTGTTAAATATATATGAATTATTTCGAACAACAATTATGAGAAGCAATTGAGGTCTAGCTTGGTGCAGGGGCACAAGTGTGCGACTGTAAACGCGACAGGTTGTAAGTTCGATCACCAATCAAGGAAATGAAATAATTAGTATTTTCATTTTTTCTCTTTGGTAGAAAGGTATATCGTGGCGTTGAGTCTCGCCACTAAACACGCCATGCCTCAAATTCTGCGTAAAGTGGAGAGCATAACCGACTGTGTTAACACAAGGTTCCCACGTTCCCTCTGCCTACCACGACAGGATAGGCTTGCAGACGGGATACAGCGTTAATTATAAAAAAATCGGATATCAGGTCATCGCCGGTATAATTTAAAGTGTCATCCATTTTAAAACGCCCTAAAATTATAATAGATTTCCCACCATAAAAAAGAACATTTTCTTTTTCTACAAACAATTTTCATCCAAAACTTTATTATAAACTGACAGTACTTACATAGAATCATGTAATTTCCTCTTTATTGTGGACAAATCCATGGGACATTTGATGACTTTCCTGTACTGCGGGAAGTGCTTGGTGTTGACGGGAACAAGGAACGGCCAGGCGTGCTCGTGGCATTCCATTTCACAGAGGAGGTTCCTGGTTCGAATAATATGTATTATTATGCGTTTTAATGAAAATTAACATTTTTTTTACTATTTTTAAAGTGTTATTCCTTACTTAGGAAAGAATTTTAAAAACGAATAAAAAATTGAACGTAGCGAAGTTTGAACCAGCGCATTTTCGAAACCGTCCAAGCGCTCTGACCAACTAAGCCATACACTGTCATCAAGATACATTGAAAATTTTATACACTTGTAACAACTTATTTATGTTGTTAAAGATGCTAACGCTTAGACGGTTTCCAAGATGTGCAGGTTCAAATCAAAGTTTTATATATTTAAATTAGTATTATTTTTAAGCTTCACGTATTTAGCATAGCAGGGAAAGTAGAGAGGATCTGAGCATTATTTAGTAACGCCATAAAACTGTATCTTATGAACAGCAAAAATTTCTCATAATATGGAAATAAAAACCGTTGTGGGGTATCTACTCGAACGACCAGGCCTCGGGAAATGAACTCAGATTTTATATAAAATAAATAATACACATGTAGTAGAACGTACTTGCAAAACTGCAATTCCTTAACAAGTTTTTTGGCCGAGCTCTTATCCTTCTTGGCTCGAGACAACAGCGGCATATTCTCCGATTCATGTTCATCTGCTGGAAAATTAAATAATTAATACTTTGTCTTGTTGTTTGTAAACATAATTCTTGACAACAATCTTCTTTTTAGCTTCACGCTGTATCCCGCACATGGCGGGGCAGGCAAAGGAACCGCGGGAAACTAGTGTTAAGATATTTCATTCCTTTCCATGCTCACCGCCGAATTTGAGACTGTGTTTTGAGTGTCGGAACTCAACGCCGCGCATTGGCTTGTCACCGGAGAAAAGAAGTGAACATATTAGATATTTCATTCCCTCAAGTGCGTATCGAACCCTCAACCTATCGTTTACAGTCACATACTTGTGCCTCTGCACCACGACATGCCTCATAAATTACATAGCTTCACGCTATATCCCGCACATGGCAGAGTAGGCAGAGGGAACTTGGGAACCTAGTGTTAAGACACTCCGTTTCATTTCCGTTATCCATTTCCGCCGAATTTGAAGCATTGCGTGTTGATTGGCGGAACTCAACCTGATGCCTTAATACCAGAGCGAAGAAATGAAACATTAAATATTTGTAGAGTGGGGATCGAATCCGCAACCTGTCGGTAACAGTCACACGCTTGTGTCACTGCGCCACGACAGGCAAGATATACATTGAAACAAAAAGCTGCTAATATTGCGAGTACCAGATATAGACAAATGAAACGCAAAAATCAATAACGCACAGAAAATTATACAAAAGGTACAATTTAAGGCATAATTTAGTTTAAAAAAACCAACCAAGTTAACGAAAATAAAATAGGATAAAACGAAATTTATCAATATCACCAAAAGGGTATTAATATCGTCTACTATATTTTTGCACCCAATGCACACTTTAAATTCTGCAAGAATTCAGGGCCGTACGTGAAGCGTTTGTGGGATCGATTCCCACTTGAGGAAATTGTCATTGCCTCGTAGCAACGAAACAAATCGTAACATTGAATTCTGGAAATATCTTAATATGGGAAGTAGCGTCAATTCTATATTTCCGGGTTCCCCTTGCCTGCTTGATACGGGATACAGACTAACAAAAAAGGTCCCTAAACACAATTCCCCCATATTAATATTTGAACCCACAACCCACCGTGACCGTCCACCGCATCGCCATCATCGTGTAAGGCGCCATTACTTGGGAACTGCAACGCACGTCGTTTCTCCGGTGGCGGACCATCTTCTTGTATTTCTGGTGCTGTTTGAATAGGAAAAATATGTTAAATTAATTATTGTTTAGTATGTGTGACGGTTGTGGGTTCGATATCCATTTAAGGTATAATTAATTATTATTTCATTTAACAAACAACTTATTAAACAAGGAAATAGTAAACAGTGAATTCAATTTTCCACAAAAAAAAAAAAGATTTTTGTTCATTATCAGTTAAAACTATTGAAAATTCTTGATAAAACATCAAACTCCAGTTGCGCAGTAATTTCAATTGTTCCTTAATAACTAGCCATAGCACGACGTTAAACTCCGCCAATGCACAAGTACGGTAGGAAAGCGGGGAACAGATACGGAGTGTTTTAACACTAAGTTCCTAAATTCCCTCGGCCTATTCTACCATCTGCGGGATACATCGTGAAGCCAAAAAAAAAACCAGTGACGTCACAAACCTGTATGATGATTCAACCCGTTCTCAGAGTCCCCGCTCAAGCCACTATTACTTAATTGACTATTAATAGACACGGGGGTCGCAGTGGGCGTGGAGGCGGGCGTGGCCGTGGGCGTCTCTGTTAGTGACTCGTCCAACTTGTCCGTGTTGTCTGTTTGTGTGGTGATCGGACACTCCTCGGCGGTTGTTGAGGTTGAGGCATGTGAGGCCGGACTGTGGAGAATTTTTTTTTATAAATATGTAAAAATTTGCTGATATTAAGAAGTGTTGTTTGGTTGAAGGCGCTAATATTAGTAATTTCTATTTTTAATTGAAAAAATATACTTTTTAAATAATGGTATAAGCATATATGTAAAGAATAATATACAAGCTTAATAAAGACGTTTTTTATGTAATCGTAGGGGACAATGGGGGACTAAAACGTAAATATATATAACTATTCTTCAATACCCACTCCAGGCAATGAATTATTTAATATTCTCATTTCCTCCTTCTCTTAACAATCTAGCAAGAGAACTCACAGCGTTAAGCTCTGCAACAATCAATGTGTCAAAAACTAAGCAAAAATAGTAATCTCAGTACTTTCCCGGATTCCTTCTACCTACCCAGGTATTAACGGGATACAACATGGAAGGGCTAAATAAAACAGTTAAAGGCCTGTCGAGGCGCAGTGGCACAAGCGTGTGACTATAACCGACGGGTTGCGGGTTCGATGCCTACTTGAGGAAATTAAAATTTTTAATATTTTCAATTTAAATAATTAATATTTTCATTTGTTTGCTCTACAAGGCAAAATTCATCGTTGAGTTCCAACACGCAATTCAATGCCTCCAATTCGGTAGAAAGTGGGGAACGGAAGTGGAACAGAGTGTCCTAACATTAGGTTCCCAAATTCCCTCTGCCTACCCTGCCATGTGCGGGATACAGCAGGAAGTAGGAATATTTTAGCACTACTTTCCCAGATTCTCTTTGCTTAGCTATAAGCGGCATATAGCGGGAAAAGGCCAAATATCTAAGTGTTACCTTGGCACCATACTGGAGTCCAGGTCGGTGTTGCTGTTGTTCTTGTCCTTGTGCTTGGCGTCGCGCTTGGTCTTCCTCGGCTTCTTGGGCGGCGCGCGCGATATGCATTGAGAACAGTACCACTTGCCTCGGGGCATCTGGGAAATATTATTATACATACATATAATACGCTTCGAGGCCTGTCGTGGCGCAGTGGCACAAACGTATTATTGTAAACGACCGGTTTTGGGTTCGATCCCTTCTCGAGGAAATGAAATATTTAATATTTTCAATTTAAATATTTAATGTTTTTAATTTTTCGCTCTAGTAACAATGGATAACGCGGCGTTGAGTTCCGCTACTCAATACGCAATGCCTCGAATTCAGTGGAAAATGGGAAACGAAAGTGGAATGGAGTTTCTTAACACTAGGTTCCCAAGTTCCCTATGCCCAATCTGCCATGTGCAGGATGCAGTGTAAAGCTGAGTGAGAGAATTTACTACAGCGTCTAATATAAGAAACGAATTACCTGTTCTTGTAATTTTAAGTTATTTATATTGTGACATTGTTGAAATAGTGCTATAAAACAAGTGTCGTAGCGTGTGGTACCTTGAGCAGCGGCGGGTAGTGGCAGTCCAGGTGGTACGCGCGCACGCACAGCGCGCACGGCAGCGCGCGCCCGCGCCCCCCCCCCCCCCCGGCCGCCGCGCCGCCCCCGCACACGATGCACACGCGCTCGCGCCCGCCGCCGCGCGCCTTGTTCACGCACTCCCAGCAGTACCTGCGCGACACACACACACACACACACATATGTAGCTGCGATACTTCATATACACGTTGAGGTCCTGTCGTGGCGCAGCGGCACAAGCGTGTGACTGTAACCGACAGGTTATGGGTTCGATCCCCACTCAAAGAAATTTAGTATTTTCAAATTAAATATTTAATGTTGTTATTTCTTCGTTCTGGTGACAAATTTAAAAATAAGTAAACTATATTACTGTTGAGTATCATCTAAGTTCGTCCCGTTATATGTTAAATCATATGTCCTCACAAACTTGCACTTTTATGTAGATAGTTTTTTTAAAATGAAATTATTTGTAACTGCTTTACTAAATTTAATGGCCTCAGACTTAAGAACTAACACAAGAAATACATAAGTAATTTTGACAAAACGGTCAACAAATCGCAGACACACACATCCACACATGTGGATGTGTCATATGATCACATAATTGCACATCACATCAATACATGTAATCACACTTCCACACATGAGAACAAACATCCAGATATATGATCACACACCATATCCGTAATCACACATCTACACACATGATCACACATGTGGTCATACATCCATACATCGAATCACACATTTACTCATGTGAACACACATCAGGAAATATGGTCATATCTACAAATATGATACACAAACATGAGGACACACATTCACACATTTGATGACACTTCCCCATATGTGTACATACATACATCCACAAATGTGAACACACATCCACACATGTGATCACAAATCCAAATGTGATCACACATCATGCGTGTTAAGTGCGACAGCGACAATCATAGCCATGAAATGAGAATGTTAAATATTTTATTTCCTTAAGTGGGAATTAAACCTGTCACGCTTACAGACACACACTTGGGCCCCTACGCCACGATTGGCCTCAATCTCTTTTAATCTCTATTATTAATTCTTTATTTAACATCTAGGAACAAAAGTACATGGTGTACTCTTTTCTCCAAACTTAAAATTATTTTCATAATACAAATTAAAAGAGCAAAATATAGAATCCTTACCAATCCCCTTCTGGAATCTTCTCCATTCTCGGTTTAAAGCAGTAAGTGTGATAGCCCTTGTCACACCCATCACAAAGTAACAGCTGGTCATCATTGTCACCACACAGACAGAACTGACAATTCTGTTATTAGGAAAAAGTTATTTATATACATTATTATGTAATAAAACTTATTAAATATTCAATGCTTTATATTTGTTTTGCGTAAATCATGGAAAACGGTGTGTCTTAACACATGGTACTTCTTGATAAGTAAAAGAAAAGACAGAAATGTTCTTTTTGTTCTTGTTCTTACTTAGCAGAACAAATAGAGCTAATTAGTGTTGAGACACTTCGTTCTCCACTTTCTGCCGAATTCATGAGGCATTGCGTGTTGTGTGGTGTCACTTTACTTTGTCTCGTTACCAGAGCGAAAAATGAAAATATATAATTTTTTCTAGTGAGAATCAAAACCACAACTTTACAGTCGCACGCTTGTCGCCTTTCAATTTTATAGAAATATAAATTTCAGTATGAAAAAGAAGTAGAAACAGTACTGTAAAGTTTACACGACAATTATAATAATTATAATACACTTTGACACTGTATCACCCACATAGCAGGCAACTTGGGACCCAAGTGCTGCTAACTATATGTTCCCAAGATAAGAGAATTCAACCAGTCTAAGTACAGTATCATTAATCAATATAAGTGTAACACATACGGCCTTCAAAATGCTCTTGTCCCACGCGACGGCTTGTTCCAGGGCCCGCAGCAACATGGCGAGTTGAGCCGACGTGTTACAGCGGGCTACGGCTTCACGCCACTGGGCTAGCCCGCGAGCTACACCCGGACCTAAAAAAAATAGATGAATATCAAAATTTAATATAATATTTTATAAATCATTGTTTTATTAATAAAAAGAGAGAGATTTTTGATAGCTAACGGACAGGGCAGGGTAGTCAGAGAGAATTTGGGAACCTAGTGTTACGATAATCCGATGCATTCTCTACTTTCCACGGATTTCAAGGTGATGCGATATAACAATATTTTTATTGGATTTGGTTTTTTTTAGGAAAAACTATACACTATCTTGATGGCAGTTATATGAATCAGAAAAATGATATAAGAAATAACTCACTTTTAGTTTCAGCGGGCTGATCGTTGGGCGCAGCGGACGTTCCGTGTTCCGCTTGCAGCACCGCGCCCAGCGTGGCCTCCGTCGTGCTAGAAGATGGCCTTCGTTATGTAAACATTAATGATCTTTTATGGTTAGTTTATACATACTGTGGTATTATGAAAATATTAAAAATAGTTTTAAAAAGTAAAAATAGTTTTAAAATATTAAAAATAGTTTTTTTTATATTGTGTGTTGAGTGACTGAGCTTAACGCTGTGCTTTGTTCGCCTACCTATGTATCACATGGCAGGGTAGGCAGAGAAATCTCGAGAATCTAGTGTTATGGGCACTCTCTTTCATTTCTCACTTTCCGCGGAATTTGAAACATTGCATGTTGAGTAGCGCAATTTAACGTTACGCTTTTATTTTTTACCATAGCGAAGTAATAGAAATATAAAATATTTAATTTGAAAATATAATATATTCTGTTTCCGCGAATGGGGACCGAACTCACAGCCTGTCGCGTTAATAGTTACATGCCTCTGCGCATCAGCCCTCGCTTTGTTCATTAGAGCGAAAAAGTGAAGTTAATTTCCATATAATAAATAAATAAATAAATAATAAAGTGGATATCGAATCCATAACCATAGTATTACTACAACTACAACTGTCCCAATGCACCATAACATAAATTTAATGTTCTCAAACAATATATATAATTAGATATGTAATATGACATAACAAGAGTAGTAATGAAGTATTTACAGGAGTAGCGAGCTCACCTGTGCACGAAGGGCGGCTTGAGGTAGCGGCGCTCGACGTGCGCCTCGAGCGAGGCCAGCAGCAGGCGCGCGCGCGCCACCACGTGCGCGCCGCCCGCCCCCGCGCCCGCGCCCGCCCCCGCGCCCGCGCCCGCGCCCGCACCCGCCAGCGCCGCGCGCGCCGGCCGCCAGCCCTTCACCTGCAGCGACGCCGCCGCCACGCGCTCCTCCAGCGCCTCCACCTGCCGCCCACCGCGCATTACGAGTATGTTACCTTACATCCAGTAATGAGAACACTTGGTAACCTAGTGTTAACACATTTTCCGCTGAATTTGAGGTAATGCGTGCCGAGTGGCGGTGTTACCAGAGTGAAGAAATGAGAGCATTAAAAACCCACAACCTCTTGTTTACAGGTCACACGCTTGTGCTGCTACGCCACGCCAGTCAAGATACAAGCCTATTTTAATACGTTGCGTATTAGTAATCTCTCATTGAGTAACCGTTAGTCTGTGTCTGACAATTAATGCTTGCAACAATGAATACATTTGTGCCCGAGCTTCCTAGGTTCCCAATGTACACCGAGGTTCTCAATGTTCCCTGATTTTCCCAAGGCTATCAATGAAGCAAGGTTCCCAGAGGATCCCAATATTACCAGGTTCCCAAAGAAACCTGAGTGCCCCATGGTTCCCTGAGGTACCCAAGAGTCCCGGAGTTCCGGGTGTTTTAGTACAATATAAAATACCTAATTAACTTACCATAGACAATACATGCATGTCGACCCGGCGCGCGGTGACCGCGCAGAAGGAGTTAGGGGGCTCGGGGGGCGGCGGGGAGGAGGGGGAGCCGCTCGCCTCCAGCACGCTGCTCGGGTCGCCCTTGTCTATGTACAGCTGAAAGGGAATGTATGAAATGTGATTATTTATTTTTATTAATAAATAGGTGCTTTTGTGTAATGCTTTAGGTATAATTAGAGTAGAATTTATAATATTATGATAATGTTACCAAAGCTAAAAGACGAAGAGAAAAATAGTTAAAGTAATCATAATGTAGAAATGCACACTGTTCGTAATTACACTATTGTATTATTATTCATAAAATTTTGATTAAACAATTTTCGTAAGATGTATGGAGAGTGTGGAGAGTTTTAGGGTGATAAGTGAATTTAAATTGGTTTCATTTGATAAATATAGTATTATTTATATTTTTAAACAATATAAAATCGCAATAAAGTGTCATAAGGAAAATTTATAAAATTATAATAGGCCTAGGAGAAAATTAGCTGAGCTCAGACACAGAAGACCTTAGTTCAAGGCCAGATGTTTCAAGTTTCAGTCGAGCTTAGCTCGGTGTTTTTTTTTTTCATTTATTAAACACCCCAAGCTAAGCTAAGCCTGGTTGTCTGGATAGTATTTAGCTATAATCTCTATGAATATTTCCTAAAAAAAATACACTATATTTTTTTTTGATAATAAAGCATTAATCCACACACAAAAGAAATATACTTATTCAAAAAACGTATAAAATTTTAAATAAACCGCTCCATCAATTGCTTTGTCCAAGCATCCCGCTGCATTTTCTAAACGACTAAAACTTTCTACATTCCATTAAACGCAAGCGAACAAGAGTAAATACAGATGGGACGTGTCGCGCACGCACCTTGTTGCCGAGGGTGGGCACGTGGTGCGTGAGCGCGGCGTGCAGCTCGCGCTCGCGCACGCCGCGCGGGTGCAGCGCCTGCAGCAGCGCGCGCAGCTGCTCCGCCTCCGAGATGCGCCACCACCCGTGTCTGCGGAAACAATTATAACTATTAATACTATTCCAAATGGAAACGCGACAGTCTGAGAGACAAACTCCAGTTGAAGAAAATCAACAATTTTATCTTGTTTGCTCTGATATCAATTTTCCATTATATTCCTATGTGCCCATTACCAACTCAACTATGTGCGAGATATCAAAATCTAAATATTCTTTATTCAAATAGATCAAGTGCTTCTAGCACTTTTGCATCAACAAATTACATAAAAATGTCAGTAGGTACGACATGTATATGTATATATATATATGTGTGTATATATATATATATATATCCACTACCCTCACCTATAGTCCCTCCGCACATAGTTGCCCTCGAGGCGGGCGGGCAGGCCGCGCACCTTCACCAGCTCCAGCTGCTGCAGCTCGTCCGCGGACATGTGTATGGGCGGCGGGCTGTCGCACGTCACGTACGTGGACAGCGCGTTGAAGTTGAGCACGCCGAGGCTGGAGAGGCCGGTTGCTTTTGCTTTGTTCGTTTGCTCCTTGAGGGTGTCCGCTTGTAGCTCTTTTTCTAGGTCGTTTTCCTGTTTGGATATGTAATTATGTATAAAGTGATAAATGGTCTGTTGTGGCACAGGGGTTCAAGCGTGTGATAAACGCGACAGGTTGCAGATTCGGTGGTCCCTACTTGAAGAATTGAAAATTAAATTAAATTTAATATGGCAACAAGTACCTCTTTCAGAAAACCAAACACAAAGTTGACTTTCAATGTCAATTTTTAAAAGTATACTAAGTATAGTATTCTAATTAATGTCATCATATTATTATGGGGCCTTAATTCAAATGTTATAAAAGTCCATAAAATTCTTTATGTTTAAAAAAAGATAAAACTTTCTAATCCATGAAACATTATCTCTTAAAGTATGATGCTATGTTGACTCCCTAACAAATGAATTTGAAAGAAAAATGCTTACCGGCTCCTTAGTCTCCTCAATTTCCGGTTCACGAGCGCCATCTTTGTTCAAACTCGCGTCAATCATATCCTGGTCCAAGCCGGACATGGTCAAACTTGAGTCCGTATACACATTATACGACGGCACTTGAACACTAGTCACCATAGAGTTTAATGTAAACAAACTAGGATCGTTTAACAAATGCAAATTATTAGAAACATCCCATTTATGGCCTTGACAGTTGACAACTTCGCTACAAGTGTGTTCGTTGTCACAAAATGGCGGCACCTCGTGTGTTTTATCATCATTTATACTAGTTAAGAAAGAATTTTCGTGTCTTAAAATAGAAAACCATTTGCCTTCCATCATTTTGGAATAAAGGAGCGCGTGAGCGGCTTCCGCTTCCACAACTTCCGTTTTGACTTCCGGTTCTATTTTGGCTTCCTTTTCGGCTTTTTCCGTTTCCGCTTTTTTGGCTGCATCGAGCTGTGACGAGACAGCTTCCGCCATTTTGCGTAATTCTTCTAAATTGTTCACTAGGTTATCTTTATTTTCCTCTGGTTCCTCTTCTTTCGCGATATTTTCAACTTTGATAATTTCCTGTGGTTTGTCCATAGGTTCCGCTTGTGTGGCGTAGAGAGGTTTGTGGGTTGGTTTTTGAACCAAAAACGCGGTTGGAATGGAATCTTCGATATCTAACATGTCTTCCTCTTCATTACTTTGTTTCTGTTGAATATATTTCTCTTCCATTTTTATTGAACCTAGCGGTGAACAAAATATTTTAATAAATTAATGTTCTTAGTAGTTTAATTATGAATTCATATGTTTAGGAAGTTACGAGGTCAGTTGTTGTGCAGAGGCACAAGTGAACGCGACCGGTTGTGGGTTCGATTCCCATAGCATTCCCAGAGTCTTAAGACTAGGTTCATGTTCCCTCTGCCTACCTTGCTAAGTACAGGTACATATATATATATATATATATATATATATATATATATATATATATATATATATATATATATATATATATATATATATATATATATATATATATATATATATATATATATATATATATATAT